>PNEN01000317.1:753-84724 GCA_002933655.1 Cercospora berteroae | reverse complement strand
TGCGCTCTGAGGATCTGATGTGTCGCAGGAGAAACGTGTGATGGAAGCCACGAATGTATCAAACATGCCTTGATTCGCAGGCGATACGAGCACAGAGCCGAGGTCGTGATTCAAAATCACGAGAACAAAGTTGAGATATTCGCGCCTCAGCTCCTTCAGCTGAATTTCGTCATCGGTGCCTGTGATTTCTTGCGAGAAGCCAGTGAAAACGCGCTGCAGGAGCGGCGATAGCAGTTGGTCAAGAATGGCAAAGATCTCGGTCTTGAAGCCATAAACGACTTGGCCCAGGGTGCGAAGGAACATTGCCATCTCGTCGTTGGACGAAGCAGATGACAAAAGACCTTCAATCCAACGTGGAAGCTGCGGCAGGACGCGCGATCCAAGAACTCCCAGGAAGCGAGAGAAAGCGTGTCGCGCGGCAGCTCGCAGCTCTGAGTTGTGCTTGAGATTCTCGAGTGCAAGCAGCACAGTCTCGCCGGCAGACTCAAACTCCTGTGCTACCTCTGGTGGAGGTGGACTGCTGGCTTGAGCACCGGGAGTCCAATCCGAGTATCCATTTGCCAGCGAACCGAGTGCCATGATCACATGGTGTACCTGCAAGATCGCTCTCTCGTCTCCATTCCTAGCTGAGGCTAGGTGGTTGTTCAAGTCCTGTGCGAGTGGTTCAATGACCAGTTTCGCGATGGCAACCTTGGTTGGTATTGCTACATTGTGCGTCGATGACACTTGTCCAATGGCTTCGAACAGATATAGCTGATTTTGGAAAGCGCCATCAGTAGATATCCCATCGCCCGAAGAGTCGTCGTCCTCATCCTTGTCGTTTGGAAGCTCCGCCTTGATCGTCAACAGATCAGACACAGCCTGTACGATGGTCTGAGCGAACTCGCCCAGCTGTGCTCGCAAGTGTTTGACAAAGCGCTGGAAAAGATACCACGAGCGGAGTCGGACCTTGTTCTGATCACTGTGAATGAAGGTCACGAAATTCTCGAGCACTTTGGGAATCCCAGTGGCATTTTGTTCGAAGAACTGCACGTAACGAACGCACAATTCCATATACTGCAGCTGCACCGCCGGGTGCGGATATCTCGCCAGGTCCGAGGCGACCAAGGCCGACATCATCTCGACTAATCGCGAGGCGGCCTCCGAAGTAGGCTTGCTTTTGCTGTACAAGCCACCATTTCTGATGGCCAGCTCACCGAAGTGATGCATCTCCAACAAAGCCAGGTCGAGATCCCTCCAGTTCGGACGATCTTCTGAGCCAAGTTGTCCCAAGGTATTTGCCACAACCCTAGTCAACGTGTCCATGTACATGGTTTCGTCAACAGCTGCAACGGTCTGTTGCAGAACATGTAGGCGCTTTCTGAGCTCCTGAAATTCAGCTTCGTCGGTCTGCTCATCCTCGTCACCCCAGTTGGCAGTATCATCGTATTTCATTTTGGCAATGATGGCGTCCAAGATCGGCTGCAACATTCCCGAATAGTGACCAGGAAGTCCACCTTTCGACTTGTTCAGTTTGCGGAACATGGTGAGCAGATCTGTCAATGAAGGAATCACGGCCGAACAGATCTCGTCGTATTCATCGGCGAAGAAGCGTAGCAGATAGGGTACAAACGTCTGAAGTTGCTCGTCCGCCTTCGTTCTCGTTTGGGCATCAATGTTGTCGTTGTCGAGGACCTTGACCACATCGAATACGACGTTGTTCACCAGCTTGGCCACTGTTTCCGCAAGGTCGGTGTCGTAATCAGAAGTTGAGCGCAGGTCCGCGAGCGCAGGACTGACAACGAGCTGTCCGACGATGGAGCCCAAGTTGAGGTAATTGATAAGTTCAATCTTGTCGTTCGGTTGCATCTTCTTGCCAACAGTTTCAGTGAAGGTGTCAATGGCGGCATCGCGTGCTTTTGCTTCTCGGCTGTCCGCGCTGAACGTTCCCTGCTGGCCGGCAATTTCTAAGAGGGCGCTTTGGATGCGTTCATTGATGACAAGCCATATGTCGATCCAGCTGACCCATTTGGCGATTGTGCGCAAGCACATCTCTACTAAGGCAAGATCCAGCTGCCTCCATCTGGACAGAATCTCCTGCCAGACTGTTGCGATCTTATTGACATCCCTGGCCCGGATCAAGTCTTTGAGTTCTGTACTGCGTCTCTGCTCGTCTTGGGTCCTTGGAATCATCACATCGGCGATCTCGTCATGAATGGAGCCAAGGATTCGCAACAGCAAGACCGCACCACCATACGCTCCATCTGAACCAATTTCCGATCCTGAGCTGGCAAGCGTAATAAATTCGTCAAAGAACTCGGTCCAGTCCGAGGCGTAGAGGGAGGTGAAAAGGTACGTAAGAGTCTGCGTGACTTTGTTCTGAATGGTTGGCGTGTCTGTCTCGGTCGAGCCGGGACTGTACCGCCGACGTACATACTCCATCAAGCGGTATCTGACATCGCTCAAGCCACCGCGGTCCAGGCGTTGTGTTTGCACAGCATTGTTGACGACCTCGAGGCATACAAGCCGCACCACCTCGGAGGGAGCAGGCTGCTGTGTGAAGAGCGCGAGGCAGACTTGCCATGCGTTGGGATCTTGTTTCAAGACATTCAAAAACTCGTAAGCCTGGGCCTTGAGGTTCTGGTCGGTAGTCGGGTTGAAAGCGAGCTCAATGGCGCTCTCAACCTGGCTTTCCATGTTTGTCCTCCCTGTGTTATTGAGGTCACCCTCCAGCACGCGCCAGAGCTGTGCAGTTGTGTGTTTGTAGCCAAGCACTCATGGCAGCGCGACACGACGCTGCCTTTGTGGAAGTTGCCGATCACTGCATACCAGTGTTTCCACTGGAGACCGAGACTGATGAGAGCAGGAAGGAGCGCGGGCAGCGGTGTGTCAACAAAGGCGGGGGCGGGGAGCGTCTGCGGTGCGTGGGTGAGTTGGCGGCGGCCTTTCGAGCGGAATGTGCGATGGCAGCGGTGGTCGTGTGCTCGGTCAGAAGCTTGGTTCGAAGCAAGGTGCTGTGCAGGGTGCTGTCCCGTAAATTTTGAAGGTGAAGGATCGTTTTTGACGTCGTTGTTTAAGCTTCTTCACCTGAAAAGCCGTGGTGGGGTTTTCGCGCTACCTGCAGGGGTGCTTTGAGCGTGACCATCCACGCCTGCAGTGATTCAATGCTGCTCACAAGTGGTCAACATCAGCAGATCCAAGTGTGGCACGATGAGATGATGCCACAAGAACGCTGTTCTAGTGAGCTACCTCAAACTGAAGATGAACAGTTTTGGACAGGAAACAATCCGGCAACTGAAGGGATATGTTGATGGCACGCCAGCAGCGTGAAGCATTTCATGATCATCATATATACAGTCATACTTTGCACAGAACTAAGCCTCCACTTTTGATCATCTGCCATCAAAATTTTGCGCAGCATGGAAGTCTCGTAGCGGTAACGCACCCGGGCTCATGCGCGCTCCGTTTAGCTGCGTAAAAGCAGTAGTTCGGGGCGTCATGGGATTGTTGTAAGTGCCAAAGCCGGTCGGTGTTTTGGGCAGATTCAAGAATAATTGTCGATTGTGTTCCCTCCTCTCCTCCTTGGTGAGGTCGTCGTCCAGGCCATACATCGATAGTTTCTTCATCTCCAAGTCCGATCGGTGACCAGCTTCTCGCTCCGCTCGCTCCTCAGGTGTGGGTATGCAGCTCCAAACACTGAGACCGAGGTAGACCACAAAGAGGGTACTGCGGAAATCAGCTATCCTGTCCTCACAAATGATATGGATTTCGTTGACACTTACAGCATTATGATTACCACACCGAAGCTCGCTCGCGCTTGCATGCAATAGCTGCGATTCCCGGGAGTCGCGTGGCTACATCCTTTGCTCAGATACCATGGCATACCAGGCGAAGGATGGTCCGGGTCGCTCATATCCGCCGCTGATTGGTTGTAAATGCTCGTCGCGTACAGCGCCACCAAGAGCGCATGTGCGAATGCGCTCAAGGCGGGGATCCAAATGTGCATGATGAACGTGGCACTCTTTACAAGAAGAATGAACATGCTCACGAGACTGATGGCCACATTGAACTCGGTCATACTACACAACGTCAGCGCGATTCTCCCAAGTATACATGTCGCCCACGGCACTTACTAAGAACTCCACACTGTTGGCGTATGTGCCGGTCGCCAGTTCGCGTAATCGTACAGTATTGAGTTGGGCGCACTATTAAAGCCTTTGTCGAAGCCATTCTGCCACAGTTTCGTGCGGTATTTGTTCGGTTGCGCAATGCCCATGAGTGCGAGACAGGCCACCGTCAAAGGGAACTCGATTATGAGAAGCCAGACGAAGATCTTCGGTGTCCGCCATTGCTTTGCGAATATAATCATCTTGAATCGCACGCTCCTCCTCCGCCTTCGCGCAGTTGCTCGATCTGTGACCTGATTCTGCTCGCGACTGATGTCCCCTCCGCCGGCGAGCTCGGAGGGCTGAGGGCTCGGACGCGCGTGGGCTGCAGGTGGTGTGCGGTCGTCGTCGGATCTGTCTACTCGGGGGCCCAGGACGTGCAGAGGCACTTACATTGGCGATGAAGTTGGCATGAACAGAGATGAGGTGCTACAGGGGCGCAAGTGCGGCCATTATGGACGGGCATGACCAGGAGCGCGGCTGGCCGCTGCATTCGCATCACAGCAGAGCGCAGCTAGATCCTCCACCAGCGAAGGACAGCTGAAGACGAAGCGCCGTGTGGGTGTGACGCCCGCACCCCACACCCAATCAGGCGAACAAGCGCTGCCAAGACTCGTCTGTGGCTCGTGCCGATGGGCGGGAGCGGCGGCGTGCTTTGGCGTGCATCCATGCCACGGCCTCGACATTGCAGACCGACGGACCCGAAGCTTTTCAAGCTTTTGGAGATGGCACCATGTGCAGGAGTGCAGGCCGTGATGCCGGCAACCAGCAGCTGAGCCGTCCGCACATCATCGTGTGCCTGATGGTACGCGTCCAACGTCATTCGCTTTCCACGCTGGATCGTAGCACGCGGAGAGAAAGATATATGGCATGCTCAGCAGCCGAACGACACCGCCTTTGCTGTGCATGCGACCAAAGTGTGAGAAATGTGAGAGCTCTCGGCGACCGCCTTGCTGTCTGCAAAGGTTGTGAGGCCAATCTTCGTTGCTACCTCTGTCCAAGCCGCTCGGACTCCTCTATCTCTACATTGCCCCCCCCGAAATTATCGTGCCTTTGATAGGCGTTTCCATTCCAAGTCTTCCCCTGTATATCGAAATCGAAGCAGCCCAGTGATATGCGATCCTGCCGGTCAACATAGTATTCCGTTGCTCTCCATTAACCCCAAAACGCCACAAAAGTAACAATCAATCAATCCCCCGGGGTATCTGTTGAAAACGCTGACAAGAAGTATCAGGCTCAAATTGTGCAGCAATCATTCCCAGCAATAGGGCTCCATCTGGTACAATGCAGCATCGTTGGTTACGCGCCAGCATTTATCGCGACTTCCAGCTCTCCTCTGAGCGTGTCGCACCGAGCTTCAAAGCCAGATATGATGTCCTTGCACTGTCCTCCACACCATCTATCTTGAATCTTTTCGGCCCAGCCATTCTGCTGCAGATCCACTCGGGCATTCTCAGCTCTCTCTCGTTCACGTCGTAGGTCCACCACCATAGCCTGTGTTGTCCGGAGATGCCTGGCTGCCGAGTTGGTGATCTGTTTGCCCATCTGCAATGTGTCTGTAAGTTGAGACAGAGTTGCAATGACCTCCATTGTCTCTCGTTCGAGCTTCTGCAACTTTTGAACAACCACAATATCCGGCTGAGGTATGCTCTCCTTCAAGGCGTCCATCAGAGGAAGTGTTTCATCAATCAGTGCAGGCTCCAATGGTGCTGCAAAGCCGGCGACCACGGGGAACAGGCTGTGCGTCGTTGTCTGCATTGCCTTGGCTTGCGTGGAAAGATGCGAGGTCAGGCTATTCGTGCCAGTCGTTAGTCGATGTGCACCGGCTTCGAGATTAGTCTGGTTGCCTAGGTCCTGTAGTTGCACGATGGTTCGAGGAACGAGCGGATCCTCTGATGTGGAGGTATAGCTGGTCATGCGTGCTATTGTGTTCATCAGGTCTTCCAATTCCAACGAGAACCTATCCTCAACATCCATGTCATCCTGCGGCTCTGATGCCCGGGTCTCGGTGGGCGACCGCTCGTCATCCCCTCCGCCGAAGGGCTTTGAGAAGTTGCGTACATGTTGGCCACTTCCAGCATTGGGCGTCTTCGTTGACTGAGCGTAACTCACGTCGATTCCGCTGTCGCGACTTTGCTCCTCCCCGTCAGCCTGGAGGCCCTCTTCAGTCGGGCCCTCGTCGAAGTCTTCGTCTTCGTCCAGCTGATCAAGCTCATCAGCGAGATTGCCTGTTCCTCCGAGGCCGCCACCTTCATCCACCGGCGAGCCGGGAAAATCTGCAGACAGTTGTGATGCGTTGCTGAATCTGTGCCGCGACTTGGGTGTGGTAGGACTCCGGTCGTGGTTCGAAGAGAAGCTGCTCGTTCGCCGACGGAGATGTTCGCGGTACGAGGATCGTGAGGGGGACGTGTCGAGGGGAGACACCATGTATTGTCGCACAGGCGACAGTGGTGGACTGGCGGTGTTCATGCTGCTCAGTCGAGCCGTGTAAGTGCTGCTGGAGGTGCTTCCGTCAACGCCGTCGTTTCCGCTCCAAGCAAACTCGTCCCGTGCGTCGCCAAGTGTATCTACCGGCGGAGAAAGCACAATCAACGCGGTCGTTACGCGGGCAGAGAGGTCGTGCGGTTGCGGAACTGAACATTCAAAGAAGCTCCAGGAGATTGGACGTAATGTGCCGAGAGATGGGCATGTTAGCCTGAGGCCCACACATCTGCCAAGTCAGGGAAAGTGGATCAACCACATGCAAGTCGTTGTGGTCATTCAAGATGCCTCCGTGGACTGCATGAATCGTTTCTACGATACTGTCAACAGCGGATATCTACTGAGCGACTATCCTTCTGTCCCTCCGTCCATTGTACACTGTGACTTGCACCTAGCCCGTCTCAACCCAGTCCGGGCGCCATTCATCCCTTTCCATCCTCAGTCGTAAATATGTCCCACGTTCCGAAACACGAGCATCGCTTCTTTAACACCAAAATCAGACCGCCATAGTGCGCCTGCGCTGCCCGGACACCGTCTCCCGCTGTCATCGTATGCAGAACACAACGCTCACAAAAGCCACCTGTATCAGCAACGCCCGCATTGGATCTGCCTGCCAAGTATGGCGTCTCTGTCATCAGGAAGAATTCTCGGCAGACGCATGATTTTCATTTCCGGGAGGATCACGCCGCCTCTTCCAGAACTTCAGTCCCCGCAGTCGACTTCGACTACGAGACTCGCGAAGCTGGTCTGACTTGCGCGGATCCAGCCGCGAAAGCGCCGAATCACCGCTGGCCACCCTCGACACGATGGGCGAGCCTGACTTACTCGACCCCAGCACTGTTTCGCTTGGAGGAGTGTCAGGCAGTGCAGCAGGCGCCGAAGAATGGTGTGCGCCGTCCAGGCTATCCGGCAAACCACTTTCGTGCACCGCCGAAGACCCGTCTGTCACTGCTGAGCTTGCAAGAAATGTGCCGTGCTGTGTTCCCGGCTGCATCATGTCGTCTTCCGTGGGAGCAAGTGACGAGGGCTGTGTGGAAGGTGACTGTGGATCTGTCGTAGCTGCTACCGACGTCGTAGTCTGCGATCGGGACGAAGGTATCGAGTGCCGCGTCCCACCGGAGCCTTGCGCCGCATTCTGTTTAACGCTCCCACGCTTCGCTGGCGAAGCAGCCTTACTGATCCTGGTTTGCGACGATGACGGCGACCCTCTAGCCATTGGACTGCCCTGGCTGGTAACCAGGATAGTCGTCAGACTTTCTTCTTTGCTGCCACGTCGCGAACCTGGGTAGTTCTGATGCAACTGCCAACCGGCGTCGGCCGAGCCTCGGCGTGAGCCTGCAGCAGCTATATTGTGCTGCGCATGAGCGCTCAGTTCGTGCATATGGTTCAGTGCCACGTCTTTGCTCGATCGCCTGCTACCCCCACTTGTAGGCGATAGCTGTATTGCGCTGGGCCACAGGACCGGTGTCGAAGCCCGTTTCTCTTCCGCCATAGACGGTCCCAGAGACAGATTTTGGCGTTGTTCGCTTGCCGGATGGCGTGCAGGCGAGACTGGTGGGCCAGCTTCCAGGCCTGGTTGGCGTCGGACAGGACTCGTTGGAGTTTGAGGGATCGTGGTTGGGATAGGAGCAGGTTCGGACACCCTTTTGCGCAGGCGTGCCTCCTCGACCTGTGAGTCGGTCACGGACCCATATGTCTTGGAAGCTCTCCGTGTGGTGCCGTTGGCTTCGCGACGAGCACTCTCGTCAACGATCCGCCTCTCCCAGACCTCCTTGTTATGTTGCAATTCCGATAGTGTGCATGAAATGTTGGGCATGACTTCGGATATGCCCTTGAACAGGGGGAATCCGAATAGGTTCATGAAGCCTTTCTGACTTTGCGCCGCCGCGAGGAGGTCATTCTCGTCTGGAGGGCCGCCAAACAAGCAGGTAGGAATCTCGAGCTCCAACTCCAGTTCTCCCTGCCGTGCAAATTCATGCATGAGAATCTTGGCCCACTGAGCGGAGATATCAAAAGGACGGGCGACGTTGGAGATGTCTGCTGCTTTCAACAGTAAAGCCATGACCAGCTCTTTGATGTGAGTTTTGTCCTTGTCGCCCCAGTCCGTCAGCGCCGAATCGCTCTTTTCCAACTTCTGCCTCAGATCAGTCAGATAGCCCATGTATTCGAAATGTCGTTGCATATCGGTGGCCAGAATGGTGGAGATCATGTTGCTTCGAAACTGCGCGATGCCGTTCAGCTGCGGCCAATGCCTCCTCAGCAACTGCGAGTACGCGGCACAGTGGTAGTTTTCGAGTACAGATTTGTCGTTGTACAAGTGCGCCAATTGGTGGTTACTGGCCACCAAAAATGCATTGTTCACGCCTGGATGTCCCACATCGTGTCCGACCGCTGACACGAGGAGAATCAGAGCTTCTGTCGGCGTGAGGAGTGCTTCCACGGCGTTAGGCTGCGCCTGCTCTCTTCTTTGAAATGCGTCTCGCACAGGTGCTGAACACAAGCGCACATCGCACAGGAAGACGAACAGCGATTGTGTCACATCGACGGCGTGCCTCCAGTTGTGATAGTGCACTTCGCGTTCATGCTTGTACTCGCGTCGCGCTGCGAGGATAAAAGTCATCAACTGGGCTCGCGGCAAGCGGTAGGGCTCCAGACCGGCGTCCTGTAGGACTGTTTCGAGCATGATCATCGCTGCGTAAGCTAATTCGTCCATGTCAAACTCATGAGCGGGAAAGTGCCATTGGCCTACGGCGTCCTCGACTGCCTTCCTACGCTGAGCCGAGAGAATCTCGTCAGGGCGATGTGAGGCGAGCTGCGGTCTCGTGGCATTACCGATATGCCTTACCAGATTGCGGGCCATGTCGGAGGCGAGGGAGTCAGCTGGCGCGCGGGTCACCTCCTTCACATGGCCTACGAGTCGATGAACGGCGTCGGCGCACAAGGGACTGCGCATCGTATCCAGCGCGCCAGCGTCCAAATACGTGCTCTCGAAAGAGTCGTCCGAGAAGCGAGTGAAGTCGGCGGAAGAATCTGCTGCCCATAGCACAAACAACATGACCTGGCGGCCGAAGCGCTGGGAAGAAACATCGGGAGCCAGATTCCGCAGGAAGGAGATGGGGTCCGGCGTGCGACTGTGGGCGCTCGTGTCGGCGAACTCAACCAAGACAGCGGTCGGGTTTGTGTGGGCGAAAGTTTCGAGTCGTTGCAAACATTGCTCGGGGTCAGAGCTCACAAAGACTGCACACGGTCAGACAGAAGATGCATGAGAAGGGAAAGCCGCGCACCTGATTCAAAATTGCCTACGTCCTCGTCAAGGAGCTTGCGCACATTCTGGTAGACGTGCGCAAGCGGGTCGCGCAATGCGCGCTCGCCGGGTGTCAGCGCCGGAGGCTGCGCTGCAGTGTAGAGCTCGCAGACATGGTGTGCGCTGCCTGGGCAATAGTAGACGACCCGACATGAACGCTCATCGTTCGCTTCCATCTGTTTTGCGCCGGGCACGCGAGCTGGTCGCAAGAGTCGCCGCAGGTCGAGTTGATGGTGGGCGGGTCATAGGAAGCAGCAGTGCGCTGGCGGGAGGAGGAGCAGATTATCGGCAGTGAGGCATCGCAGCGCCGCAACGGCAACCACGACGCTCGCTGGAATGTGGGAGGGGTCGGGATGGAGGAATGCGGTTGCGCGCAGGAGAATGTCGTTGGTGGGCGAGGGCGAGCGCGCGAGGGCGAGGGCGAGGGCTGTGGGCGGAGCAAGTGAGGGACTGCTTCGCGAGGAGATCGACGCAGCCTTCCACCTTCCTTCCTGTGTTCTACGGCTTCGAGAATGCCGCTAGGACGCTCGCATCCTAGTCGTGTGACATTAACCCGCTGCAGAGTGTTATCTAATCGTGAACCGCACTCGGAGCACCTGACCAGCCCTCTCACCCTAAGACGATAACTCATCATCTCAACGGCACCGCAGTGTCCCACCTGGCGTTACGGTGCCGAGCCGCAGAACATAGCGCCTCCCCGCGATGGCCTACAGTAGCGGAGTGTGCTCTCGTCGGCGCCCGCTGTAGTCCCGGCGCGCCAACGTCGTTGTGTGCAGCGGGAGCAAGTGCGTGCATGGCAGCAAGGGTCGGAGAGTCGGCGTCCAGAAGCTCCTCCACCGTCCCGTCGCGGTGCTGAAATCGCCACTTCCGCCACCGGGCCAGGAAGCAGCAGGCATCGCCCAGGATCTCCGCCGCATCAGGGCCTCGCTTGCATGTCGTCAACGAGCATTTCCGCATCATCACCTTCTTCATCGACAGCCATGCTTCAGCCATGCTGCTGCTGATGTGCACACCCGACCGTGCTTCTTGTCGCCACGATGCGACACGCCTCCCCCAGGCACGCCGGCGCGGACCTGCCCCGTGCGTCCCGCACTCTCCGCTCCGCTGCTGGCAAGTACGACACTCCCTGCGCTGGCAGTTCCTCGGGCCCCCTTCACCACCTGCGTAGAGTTCGTGCTATGCCTCATCCACCGCCCGCATCAACGTGCGCTGCTCCTGTGACACCCCTGCTGTGGCAAGCGGACCGCTGTCATGGACCTTTACTTTTTCTTGCTTTGGCCGCATCCGTGCCTCGGATGCGGTCAGCCAGCGTGCGCTGGGAGTCAGCATTGGGCATATGCACCGATCTGGTCGGCGAGGGACGAGCGCCATCTACCCCATAAGTGTTGAAAGGAGCTCTTGTTGACAAGAACATCTGTCCTGGAAGAGTGAAGGTCATTGTTCGCACTGCAACAGCCATTCAGTTGCGCCTGGCGCTGTCAAGCTCTGGTCAGACAGATTCCATGGCCCGCGACTTTCAAGGTACACTTCCACCACCGATGCAGGTGCACCAGGGGGGTTTTAATCATTGCCACTCTCCAACTGTCGATCATCTGCTGCGAGAAGACCGATTCAGTCTGATTGTCGTTCAGTCCAAAACGAATCGTGCTGGTTAGTTGCTTGCCCTCCATGCACTCTCTCACAGTAACTAGTGCGCAGAGCCCTGTGCACATTGGGCAGAAGCGCCAGCTTACGAGCGCACCGAACTTTTTCCTCCCCTAGGAGACTGCATCGATCCGACACCCTCAGCTACAGTCTCGATGTCGTCTCTGTCGTTCCCACACACGATCAGAGCAAATCAACGGCAATGCACGGCGTCTGAACTGTGTCTAGAATCAACCCAGATCGATGCATGGAAGATCGCTCTGCTTGGTTCCGTGACAAGTTCGGAACACCATGCCACACGGCAAGGCAGACACTTGAACAGTCCTGGGCCGTGGGTGGAGCCTCACCTTGCTCAGGGGACAACACGAGAGCACCATGGAACTGCATTCAAAAAGGGCACTTGCGTCGTGGAAATGGGCTTCATGTTGCCGACCCTCGGTTTGCCGTCAAGCTCATGGCAGTAACATCGACGGCAAGCTCTCAGGTCTGAAGACACCATCACTCCGACAGGTGTTGCGAAGCGGCCTACGTACAGTGCGATCACAGCTCCAGTGGGATTGATGTTAGGCGCACTGCCCACCCGACATCATCGAAGGTGCTGAGCGGATGCCGTGGGACCGCGTGTGAAGAAGCTGATACTACGTAGCAGCGCTCTTCGCACACGACGGACCAGCGGACGTGTTTTGACAGCAGTATATATATCCTTCCACAGAACTGGCAGCACCACTGCCAACTGGTATGCCCTGGTGGCTATGTTAGAGCTCTGCTGTGCTAAGGGCTCCTCATGACATTTGTACAAACAGCATAGCAGAGGCAGGTCGCCTACTGCGTCTTCTACAGGCCATGGCTTCTAGCCTCAGTCTAAGATCGAAGGCTGCCGGAATGGCATCCGTGAATCGAAGGGCTTCGTGAGTGGCAGCCAGTGCCCTTGTGTACACGGTAATAAAGGCAGGAACGGGCGGAAGCGCTCAAAGTCCACTGCGCAAGCTACTCCTCGCCAGGCTCGCCCTTCAGCATATTCGCAAGAACTTCGTGAGTTTTGAGTATCAGAGCGGCCCGGGCGAAGCGGACGACAGAGGTCAACCCTCCGTGTCGAGTGAATCGAGTCACCGTGGTTTGCAGCATCCCCATCGAGCAAGGGAAAAGCGTAAGCATGACACGGGGCCTGACGCACCATAAGTGTGCCAAAAGGGAAGAGGGAACGGTCCTTGTTTCGCACTAGTATATATTATAATGGATGTCTGCGCCCAGGTCTTTTCTATACACCGAAGCACGCTAGAACGCTTCACGAGTCAATCATTCTGAAGTGGATTGGCAACAAACAGGGAAATGCTTATGGCGAGAGGCGCAACCCGGAACCTCCTGCATACAAGCACCCGAAGATGTGCCACGCGGTGCTAACAGGTGCACCCCGGCCAATACTGCATTCCACATCAAGGCAGTCATTTGCTGAAGGATGAGTCTGGCGCATCGTTATTGCTGCCCACCGCCTCATCGTCTGTTTCATGGTCGACCCCATCAGTCTCGCTCGCAGCCTCGGTATCTTCCGCGTAGTCATCGTCGTCGAAGAACACTCTAGACTGCCGAACCAACTCATCAACAACACTACTGCCACGACGAGAGGCTTGTGCGTGCGCTGGAATCTCCCGGAATCCTTGCTGTGCGGTGTCGAGCGATGTGCGTGATGTGGATGACTGCAGTGAGCCCCAAAGGTTAGACATTCGCTTCGTGAATGATGGCGATTCTGTCCGTTGGGTGGAGTCTCCAAAATCCATTTTCTCAAGCTCCCGCCCCGGGGTGAGTAGCTCTTCAGGCACCTCGACCAAACCATTGTTTCTCCTCGCTTGTGACAGGAGCGAGTTGAGGTCCTCTTCGCTCAATACTGATCGGAGACGACCCTGATTCGGCAGCTGCGTGACTTGCTCTTCTTCGGTCGAGTGGTGCTGCATATACGCTTCACGAATAACCTTTTCAAGGGCCATGCGATTACTGACAAATTTCAGCTTGGGCCACGTAGCCAACTGCCCTGCCCGGATCTGTCTTGCCAGACGTTGCATGGAAGGATCAGACAGGATGTTCCAAAAGTCAGACATCTTGGTCTTGGGCCAGATTGTGATAGTGCCGGAGAAGCGCTGCAAGAACACCTCACTCCAGTCCTGGCCCAGAGGTCGAGGAAGTAATTCGAGATGACGGAGAACTTTCAACCATTTGTTGAGGTCGAGCTTGATGAACTGCTCGAGAGCCGATCCAAAGAAACCACCGCGCCAACCTCGCCCTCGGCGATGCGTGACTGGCCGGCCCACGGTGCCGCGATTTGAGAAGAACCAAAGGGAAACGTGCGGATTCACCTGGGAGACGATGCTGAAATTAACACCGAAATGTGTATTCAAACTCTTCAAAGGTATGTCTGTTCTCAACGAACCGTCCTTCCACTTGTGGCCGAAGCTAAAAGGTTCGAGCTTTCCGCTTGGCAATTTTCGCATGAGAACGACAGGATTCAAGATGCCTGGAACAGCCTGGTGATGATTAGCAGACTTCTTAAAAATGGCGAGAGAAGCTTACCGCTGACGCAATGACGGCTGACCAAATGACACAATCAGGCGCTGTAATGTGGTTCGCCAGGATAGCCGGAGAGTGCGGATCAGATGGAACAGTCGTAACATTCAATATACGACCCGTACGCTGGTACGCTTCCTTGAATGTCAGACTACCGCGGCAGAACCAAGCACATCTTTTCGCCCAATCGACCGAGTCGAAACGAGCACCTGTGCGCCAATATCGGAACCACCACACGCGAATCGACTCATGGCAAGCTGTGATTCTGTAGGCCAAGGCGGGGACCAATAGTTTCTTGAGCTCTTCGTCCGTCCGTGTGCACAGCAGAGCTGCTACAAGAGCGCCTCCGGACGTACCAGTAATGATGGGAGGTAAGATGTCGGCATCCAGTAGGGCTTTGGCGATACCAAAATGGTAGTAGGCGAAAGTTGCACCTCCGCTAAGGCAAAGCGCGGATCGTCCAAGGTTCGCAGACAGGCGATCAGAAAGCGCGCGTTTGTCCGCTGCGCTGAGCTGAGCGCTCGCAAAAATAAACTTGAGCGACTGAGATGTTTCGTCGATGTAACTTTGCAGGAGATTTTTGGTACCGTAATAAGTCTCCGAGTATAGACGTGGATTCTCAATGCCCGCAAAGTTCGTCTTGACACAAGACTCCAGTACTTTTCTTAACAGGTCGACAGGCCTCTCCCCATTACGCTCCGATCGGCCACGAGCCGTTTGTTCATCTTCTTCCGCAAGTTTACGAAGATCTCGTAACTGCCGCAAGACCTGCCTGATTGTCTTCCAATCGTAGTAAGATCCCTCATCATCCGCCCTCCATTTGTCGTTGCCCAAATGGCGGTCCAGCTCTTCCGCAGCGGTCACCCATCCGTCGTAGCGATCCTGTTTCCGCAATGTTTTTCGTAGCCGATCGCGCGTCCCTCGCCAAGTCACGTATTGCTCGTACAGCCAGATGTAGAGTCTCGTGAAAGCGTAGCACGTTCCCAAGAAAGTGATCCAGCCAAAGACGAAGAATAAGAGCGGGTACTTGGCAACCGAATACGTCCAACCTTCTCTTGTTTCATCTCGTCCGCGACGTGGCTGTTTCTTGGGTTTCCCCCGGCTGCTCCGCGCTTTGGAAGACCCGGGGCGCCTTAGCTGTCTTTGGTGCACCGGTCGCCAGTCATTGAGTGCGGTGATACGCTCAGCCTCGGTGTCCGGTCGCTTCTCCCACCGTGTCAAGTCCTCCTCGGACGGCGATGCGGTGAGGACAGCCGGCGCGTCAAGGGCAGCGGCGAATTGGAGAATGTCGTCTTCTCTGTAGAAGTCATCGTCCCAATCCGGGAGAGTTTTGTAGTCCCACGCCTCGGACGAATTGATCGACGGGCCGTCGGTGGCCTTCTGACGATCAGCCATGGCGGGCGTGCTCTGCTGCTACGGGCGGGGCGGCATATCTCGGTAGCCAGAAGGCGAGCAGCAAGATTCGCTGGTGGTGAGACGACAAGAAGAGCGGTGGGGTGGTTCGGTGGTTCTGGTGCACGCGCGGTGCCGGGACGCGTGACATCACTGCCGAGAAAGCTTGAGTTTGTTGCTGTTGGAGTATGCACAGTAAGCTGCAAGGGGCGGCACTTTCATGGATAGTGGCTGCAGTATGTACTCTGAGAGCCTCACTCAATGTCACAAACAGATGGTTTGCTATTTTCATCATGTCCTGCATTTGTGGCTCTAGTATCGTAGAGCAATACTCGACATGGACGTGGCGTCGATAGGACGATACATCATCGCAATTCGAGCCTCCCTTGAGTCGTCTCGTACCATTCGAGCCGTTCCCAGCAAATGGCTGCCGATCCCATTGCACCTGCGAAGAGCGGATCTACCATGGTTTCGGACTTCATGGACGTGTCGTGCATGGCTGCGACAGAGAAGTTGGCAGTTCCCATTTCACTTTGGAAGAACTCTTTCAGAACCGATCTTAACTGTTTGTCGTAGCCTGCTTCGCCTGACAAGGTAATGCCGTGAATGTGATTCAAGACATTGCCCTGATCAGTAACGACAGGTAGGCGAACGAGCTGACGCAGGACTTCCACAATACTTGCTCTTCTAGCGCCGTCACCTTTCGACCATGCAGCGTCTTTCCCAAGGTTTGTGTCTTGAATCCCACGGATCCCTTCCAGAAGTCCAAAACAGTCTTCGGCGTAGAGAACACCGGTGAGAGCGGCACGACTGTAATCCACTGCCAGAACCGATCTTTCTTGCCACTTATAACACTCCTCCTCTTCGAGCCAGCCATGGCCGAGACCGGCCCATCTGTTAGCATAAATAGCGATTGAAGGAGCACATGAATGTCCAAAGACAGGCAGCCGCAATCCGATGGAAAATGCTGCAGATTTTGTTGCTTCAATCATTTCTGATGAAGGCAAGCCCGGAAGCACTATAACGATATCCTGCACCTCGACTTCGGTAAAGGCTTCCGCCGTGCAGCGCAGACTTTGCAGCATGTGTTTGATGAGTTGCGTCCGCTCATCAGGCGCACGACCGCCAAGCCATGGGGGAAAATGATCGCGAATGTCCTGCAATCTAGTCTTTGGTGAACTCGTGGCAATGTGCTGCGGCCGGTCGTGCTGTACATCAGATAGATTTTGGCTGGGCATTTCCCATAACTGACTGCGCATCACTCGCTTGTAACTGGACCCCCCCTCGATCTTGGCTATGCCGATGCTCGTGCCATTGGCGTAATGGACACTGGCAGTGCTACAAAGCGATCAGTACAGACTTCCGAGAACGGTCATGGTGTACGCTTGAATTACGCATAGTCGAGATTGAGATTGAAGCCAACTCCGAAATCTGCTGCTGCCACTATGTGAGCGAAGAAGATGCTCAGTACGATTGCTTTCACCTTGCGATGTTAGCTACGGGCGAGAGAAAAAGTGGGAGGTCAAAGCATAGTGCATTGGACTAGACAAATGAACAGACTGTTGCCTGTGTGTGAGCGTTTAGCGCCGACGCCGAACCCATGTCTAAGGTACCACGCCGCAGCGCGCGCTTATGAAACAGCCAGTGTATTTTGGCCTTGGCGACAGGAACAGTTGGCGACTGCGTGCAGCTGCATGCAATGCTGCGGCGCAGAATGCGGCTGCGGGCGGCCAAGAGACCCAGTGGAAGTCCATGAGTGACGATCGAAACTTGAGTGTCATTGTAGCTCGATACGGACACGGGTCACGCCTGAACAAGTATGTGGCATCCTCTCTGCAGGTAGATAGGGTAATAGGAGGAAGGTGATGAGGAGAGGAGAGGTTTGGACAGAGCGAGATACCAAGCGGGAAGTCCGATCCGATTGAATTAGTGGCTTAGTCATCTTCCCAAACGTGAAACCGCCCGAAGCACACAACACCATGTACACTTCTTTCGACGCGAACAGCGTGCCCCTTCTATGAAACCATGTTGCGTGTGGCCTACCGCCGCCTCGGGGCCTGCGCAGCGCACCGCCGTCGTCTTACCACCCTCGCCATTGAGACGTCCTGCGACGATACGTCTGTCGGCGTGCTGGAGCAGACGCCACGCGCGCTGACTGTGCACTTCCACGAGAAAATCACCGCCAATAACGATGCTTACAATGGCATCCATCCCCTGGTGGCCCTGCACTCGCATCGGGCTCACCTGGCGCTTCTCATGCAAAAGGCCCTGAGCGCATCGCCGCGCCCGGACTTCATCGCTGCCACACGGGGTCCTGGGATGCGTTCTAACCTGGCCGTGGGTCTCGACACTGGCAAAGGTCTCGCGCTTGGACTTGGGATTCCCTTCTTGGGCGTGCATCACATGCAAGCACACGCGTTGACGCCAAGGCTCGTGCATGCTATGGATGCGCCTCTCATTGCGCCAGAACCTGAATTTCCATTTTTGACCGTTCTGGTGAGCGGCGGCCATACTATGCTGATTGATTCGCGTTCTCTCACCGAGCATTCCATACTGGCCGAGACTGGAGACATCGCCCTAGGAGACTGCCTGGATAAGGCCGCGAGGGCAATATTGCCAGCCGAACTGCTGCAAGCACCATACGGTAGGGCCCTGGAGGAATTTGCGTTCCCCAACGGACCCGAATCCTACAACTACGAAGCTCCCGCGCGCAGGCAGGAAGAATTAGAGTGTCGGCCTACACAATGGCATTGGGCTTTGAGACCGTACGTTCTTGGACTGGCCGCAAGACACATGACCCTCTTGGCTAGGCTGAGCGATTGCTGTCGATCAGACTTGAATGATTACTGACTCCTGACTTGTTCACATAGGCCATTTGCCGAAAGTAAAGGAGGCATCAAGACTTCGAGACGCATGGCCTTTTCCTTTGCTGGCCTGCTTACATCTGTGCAGCGCTTTCTTGCTCGTAAAGTGAGTCCAGATGGAACACTCACGACAGAGGTAAGGGATCAAAATGACGTCTCGATTGACGAGCGGCGCCACATGGCTCGAGAATTACAGCGCGTGGCATTTGAGCATGTGGCATCACGATTGCTCCTACACCTGTCTTCTTCTGATGCGAAGCCTGTGAATACCGTTGTGATTTCTGGCGGAGTGGCATCCAATATTTTTATGAGAACCGTCATGCGCAAGATGTTGGATGTCCGTGGCCACGCACATATCAAGCTGGAATTTCCTCCCGTCCCGCTTTGTACCGACAACGCTTTAATGATTGCATGGACGGCTTTAGAAATGTGGCACGCTGGATACCGATCTGGACTCGACGTCCAGCCTATACGAAAGTGGTCGATGGATCCAGCCTCGTCAGATGGTGGCATTCTTGGAGTCGAAGGCTGGCATCGAGTCGAATCTCCAGGCTGAGCAGCATGGCCATCAGGAAAGCAAGCATATTTGAAGATTTTCTGCACTTACTACCGAAGCGACACCTCGTCAGTGATAGCATTATCACTCGCAATTTCGCTGTCACATAGGCCCTGGCCAACACTGGCAATTTTCGCCCCCTGAGAAGTTGGCTTAGTCACTGTTGTCCATTGTGGCACTTAGTCGAGCTGACTCACATCATGTGAGCGTAGCGGGGTAAAGTACTCGCACAGCTCGAAAGATGTGTTCCATGAGTTGGATCTATCACCACATAGCTCCTGAGCCCAGAGATCGAATTGGACAACAAGCCAAGACGCCCAGCGAAGCAGAAACGAGCGAAATGTCTGTCGTCAGCGCACGCATAGGCATCATCTCCATTGGTGACATGGGACTAGGCATCGCCAAAATGCTCATTGCCCATGGCTTCAATGTGATGACGAATGCCACTGGCAGGAGGTTCGTACCACGGGATGCTGCCCTCCGATTGATGCTGACTGTAGCAGTGAAGCCACACGGAATAGAGCACAACAGAACTCAATTGAGATTGTTGCTGACGACATCACGCTCGTCAATCGAACCGACTACATTCTCTCCATCGTGCCGCCATCAGAAGCCATATCAACTGCAACTCGCATTGTAGCAGCTATCTCATCACCGGAGTTTCAGAAGCGCACGCATCCATTGTATTTCATCGACCTGAATGCAACAAGTCCAGCTCGAGCACGTCACATTGCGAGTCTGTTTGACCAAACCTCATCCAGCAGGGTAATCGACGGAGGGATAATCGGTGCGCCGCCCAAGCCGAAAGAAGACGGCACCTGGACGAGGCCGAGCATACCTCTATCCGGACCCCACAGCTTACAGGACGCCCCTCAACATGGCGCGGCTCTTGCCAGCATTCTCAATGCTCGTCACATCAACGACACGATTGGTACTGCGACTGGGTTGAAGATGTGCTTCGCTTCGCTCAGTAAAGGTTTCACTGCTCTAGCCATACAGTCTTTCACCGCGGCCAGCAATATGGGAGTCTTGTCAGAGCTTCAGTCTGAACTTGACACTTTTGCCCCAGGCGTGCGGCAACGAGCAGAAACGGGACTTGTGTCGATGCCGCCGAAGGCCTATAGGTGGGTGACTTTGCTTGACTCAAACGGGATTAACGGAGTCACTGACAATTTGAGACAGATGGATCGACGAGATGCAAGAAATTGCGACAACGTTCGAAGAGGACGGTGGCTTCTCGCAGGACGAGTCACCCTTCCGTGGTATTGCTGGAATCTACAACCTCGTCGCTCACGGTACGCCTCTGGGAGACGAGACGGTGGACAACAGAGTACGAGGAAAGAGTGCGGAAGATGTGGCAGCATTGATCGCAGAGAGCACTCGTCAAAGAGAAAAGTCGGAACGATGATAGAACCGAATAATCTGCTCTACCGCGAGGGAAGCAACTGCAACCGACCTCAGTGGCCGTCATGCTTGTTGTGCTGGCGTAGATTCACAGCCATCGCCACAGAATACAATCATTCTCCGTCTGTGACAGTCTCACTCCACATCTCGTCGATACGCTCCTCTGCGACTTGACGTTTGTTGCTCAGCATAGCATGCAATACACCATTGTCTTGAGTCCACCTTGCCACCTCGACTGCATCTTCTAGCCAGACCTTCGCGTGTTGCAGCTTTCCACGTGAAATGAGATCTATAGCGTGGTTGAAGCCAGTCGTGGCCAACCACTGCAGCTCTGACTCGGGGTACAAGTCATATTTGCCTCGCTGTCCACTTTCTGCCATACGCGAAGCCTGTTGCAGAAGCTTTCGGGCGAAATCGCCATTTTCGTGATTGACACACAGCATGAATGCGTACCGAAGCCAGCGAGAGACTTTGAGTATGTCCTTGTCTTTCTTCCACGTCTCGTTGATAGCTTTCTGCAGGAGTTGGGTGATCAGTTCTGTATGATCTTCTTTTTCGGCAGTATCAAGATACTCATGGATGACGATGACCAGGTCCGCCAAAGCATCCCACCTGTCGCTAGATCGTATTTCCAGGCAGGAACGGAGAATATTGTCGAGCATGTCCCATCTTCGAAGTCGTAATGTACATTCCAGATCAATTCTGGCCATTGTGAAGGTGCGTGAAACATTTTCTTCGTCATCGTGCTGACCCTGCTGTGACAGCATTCTGAACGCCGCAATGGTTTGCTGTGCTTTGGTGAAACATTGGTCCGCAAGGATAGCATCGTCAGTCCTGGAGCGGCCAAGCGCAACAAGTGAGACCGTTGATAGAAACATGCAGACCGATCGGCGCTGTGCAATCTCACGAGGGTCAGCATACTCAGGCCCCTGTGGATAGTTGTCGAGAAACAGCATGCATGCTGATAGCAGTTCCAACAGCAGTTCGGGGCTGGTTGAGGAGCAGTTCCGCACGACCAAGTTGTATGCATTCTTACTCCACCACTGTGCTTCCGCCAGCCACTGTTTCTGGGGGCATTTCCGAATGTCGTCGATGCTGCTGGCCGCTAATTTGAAGACAGCAACGGCTTCGCGTATGAAAGTTTCCCGGTCGCCTCCTGCAGCGTTTGCCTCGACCATGAGCAGCCTTGCCATGCAACGGAGGAGTGATCCGATTTGTAGTCCTGGGGGCTTGCATTCGAGGACTGTACGTAAGGCCAGCACAGCCAACGGTCGCATTTGAGGCTGGTTCTGTGCATCAAGAACACAGGCATAAAGGTATGTGGCGTCCGCCTCAGAGCGATTGGCGACGATGCGTAGACTTTCCTCTGCAAGCGACAAGTCATTCGAGCGAATGGCCAGCTGAAACGCCATGCAACGGGTAGTGGCCTCATTTTGCACGCTGCCGGGCATCTCGAGGAAGTATTGACGTGCAGCATCCAGCTTGTTAGCGTCCAAAGCGCCGCGCATGAGTTTTCTGCCAATGCGGCCCTTGTTGACGTGGCCAGCATTGCCGAACAGAGGATGACGAAGGAGCTGACAACAACTTCCAGAGACAGCATCGTCTGACCCATCGACTGCTTTCCAGATCAATGTTTGGGCGGCGTGCGTTGCCTTGGTGGTGAACGGCTCGCTTTGTCGTTGTTGTATTTGGTCGTACAGGAATTGAAGCTTGTCCGCAAAGTTCCTGCCGGTCTCCATCATCTGTCTGCTGGCCCATAGCGTGCAGGTGACGGCAGCTTTTTCGAGCCAGTCCCCCACTTGATCCGTACGGTCTCCCGCGCTGGCCATTTCTGGCAAAATTCGGTCCGTTGCGAAGATTTGCATGGCAGAAATGGCAACGTCTGGAAAGGCGTGGTAGACTTTGCATGCGGCCTGCATTATCCTAGCATCATCAGCATGAGTGATCTCACGCACGTAATGCTACGTACAGTGTGAAATTATGTTGTGTCAAAGGGCAGAGCCTGATGGTGTGAAGCAAAGTCCAGTCGACTTCCGCAGAGTCCACATTCTGCATCTTAGCCATGATACTAAGTTTCAGCAGCGGAAGAGAAATTCGGTTGCTCAAGCTATTCCTGCTCTCAAGTTGAGTCACAACTTCATGTGCACGAGAGATACATGAATGTTGGTCAGACTTCAGCAGCTCCTCAACTAAACTGTGTCAACGCCGCTTTTCCATTGGCAAATGGCAAGACGTACGTACCGTAAGCCACGGCTGTACTGATTAGTAGGTCGCAATGCTCAGAATCCGTCTGCTCAGCAGCATCGTTCAGCGTTGCCAAAGCTCGGTCGTACCAGTCTAAAGGGGAAACACCGCCGTTCGTTTTGCTCAAATGTCGTGCAAGTTCGTAAAATAGATCTGCAGCTCTGGCAACGGCACCAGGGGCATGCGATACCACGAAACCACGGACCTTGAACCATGATTGATAGAAGTGGTCTGCGAGGTCGTAGCGTTCGGATTTCCACGAGTGAAGAATACGGAGTAGGTAGTATTCGCCCTCTAGCTGCTTCATAGACTTGCCATGCTCGTCAATTTGTTTTTCCTGTACTGTGTCGAAGTGCATCAAGGAGGGTTCATCTACTGGCTGCGGAATGTACTTGGAGCCCACTTCAAGAGCGGTCACGGAAAGATCAAGTCGATGGTTTTCCAAACATAATCTCGCCGTTTGATTCGCGACTCTGAACAGCCTTGCTTGCTGACCGGTGTCCTTGCTGCGCCGCGCCGATGCACAGTGAGAGGCATCGAGCAAGAGCAAGGCAAAGACGCGAACAGAGATTCCAAGTGCAGTAGAGCTGGGCGCCTCGACGCATTGGTCGCGTGCTTCTTCGCCTTCAAAGATGGCAGCAGCGGCCGCATTCCACAGGTCGGTGCCATAGGCGTCCAAGTCTCTGCCGCGCTTGACCACAGTCGCAGGTGTCAGTCCGTTGAAGGAGGTTCGAATATGGACGTCGATGTCGTCGGCCACTTTCGGGGGGACCTGCGTGCGATGTCTCAGGTGCTTTAGCGACTGTTGAGCAGTCTCGAGCAAGGCTTGGAGGCGTGGGTCGTCCTTCGCGGGTCTCACGACCGCCATTCTTGCATTGTCGCAGTGTGGAGCTGGCTGACAGTTCAGTGTTCGTGGGATGAAGTAGTGGTTGGATCATTCGAAGGAAGGCGCGAGGTGTCCTCGTGCAGGCACGTCGTCGTTCAGCGAGAAGGAGCGACGCGCATCAACGCGTTCGTTGCGGCGGATGGTCGCGAAGTACACTTCAGCTTCATCTTTTCAAAGCCGGGATTCGTTCTTGTGGTGGAACATGGCTACAAAACCTCAAGCGATCCAGGTGCGATGAAGGGACCTACCCACAACATGTTTACGGGTTGGTGAGATGTACAGATCGTCGTTGATGTCAGGAAGTGTCCTAAGGAAGCATCACGCAAGCCGAGTGGCAGCCGCGGAGTTGCGCAATCTCGATGGTCCATTGCAGTAGCTCGCGGTTCCCACTCCGAGTCCGAGGCTACTGATGAGGGCCGTGGGGAAGACCTCTTCAGCAGATGCCTCCACCGCACTCTGCATGGGAGGGGATGGGACGGGACGGGACGGGGTCGACTGGCGGCGCAGCTGGGGAGGTGCAGACGATGCAGACGGTGCAGTGGAGATGCAGCACGGCGCTGGACACACGCAGGCTCGTCGGTGGGCGGACGACGCGTAGGCTGGTGACCAGATGCAGAGAGTGTGCGCTAGGACTGGAGGAGGGCGCATCCCCAAAGTCACCGGCGGCACACTGCCGAGCGACGCTCGAGCGAGCAACGCTGCGGTGGCACGCTGGCAGCTGGCTCTGTGCGCAGTCGAGTCGTCGGGTCGGGTCTAGCGCCAAGTCTCAGCAGCAGAGCAGCCTCTCCCCCGCCGCTGCTGGGCGACGGGCTTCTTTTCTTCCTCGCGCCCACTCTACTGTCTCGCGCAGCGACCCGCGACGGCTTCTATTTTGTCTGCACTTTCTCCAGAGCCACGGCCATCCCAAAGGCCAGCCTATCGAGGCTGAGCCCGGCCTGAACGCGAGACATTCCTGACCCAGTGTCAGTCCATTCAACCACACTTCTCCTTGGCGGCGTACCGCGAGCAAGCACATAGCCGTTCCGGATGGACTGCGAGAGATACCCAGATTTGACGACCAGGCCCGACTTCTTTTGTCCAGCGCATCCTCGTTGCTCTATTCCTCCCAGACATCCTCACTACCCCATCGTCATCGCGCCCGGCCCTGCGCCAGCGACTCGCAAACCCGGGCGATAAATCGCGCACCTACAGCTCAGACCTCCGGCATGGTTGTAAGGGAAGATGGGACCAAATGGGCATGCCAGTCATGTCTCAAAGGTCATCGCGTGAGCGGCTGCAACCATACCGGTGAGTCCGGCGTGCCGTCGCTGCCTCTTGCCACCTCTACTGACCGCCGCCGCAGACCGCGAACTCACCCTCGTGCCCAAGAAGGGGAGACCTGTCACGCAGTGCCAGCACTGTCGTCTCGAGCGCAAGAAGCGGTCTGCGCATGTCAAGTGTGACTGCGGCGAGGCCGAGAAGCCGCATCATCCAAAAGAGAAATGTATACATCTCCGCGAAGCTGAAGAGCGTGCGAAGGCTGGCTTCCACGACGATACCCATATCAAGCAGGAGGATGATGCGGCTCACCTCGTTGCAGTCGCAGAGGAGCAGGGCTGTTGCTGCCACCACGGCGGCAAGTGCTCCTGCTCTCTTATCAAGAGAGAGCCCCCAAACAAAGGCTCAAGTCCGCCACATGGTCCTGCTGTGCCTAAACCTCGGTTGGAGGCGACCAAATCCGATGGTTCTATCACAGTCTTTGCGAACGGCCACCACAAACCAGTGCATCGCAAGAACCACGCTGCCCATGAGTGCGGCATGCCGTACAAGATGCCGTTACCACGCGCACATACCGATAACAATGTGTCGCAAGCGGCCCGCCGATCCGTTGACAGCCTACCACTACAGACGGCGTCCCTGTTTGAATCATCCAATGCGGCCCTTGCGGCCAAGATTCCCCCCGGCGCTATGGCACGACGATTGTCCAAGTCGGAACAGCCTTCGCCGAAGCTCAGTGGCATCGGGACAAGCAGTGTCGGACTGTCCGATGCCACGCTTTCCGCAATCGACTTCAGCACTCTGGGGCCCCTCTTGACCAATCAAAGTGTGGAATCATGCACCAGCGAGTCCATTTCGTTTCCCACCTTCGAACCCATGTCCGGCGTGGCCGACGGGTCCTACGATCCGTGGTCGATCCTTCCAACCACAGACTCTATGCCTAACAATGACCCCTTTGGTGTATGGACGTCTCAGTTTGACAGCAGTAATGTTGCGCAGCCAGCACTGACTGCAGCTTCGTCAGGCACGCAATCGGAAATTGATGAAATTCCTACAGTAGATGATCTCTATGGCCTGGCAATGCCTAGCATTCAAGAGCACGTTGCTACATTCCCCCTCGATTCTGCGATGAACGATAACAACAACGTCAATCGGCGCAGTTTGCCTCCCAACTTTTTTGGCAACGCGGACTTCAACATGTCCAACATGGGTAACGAGTGGGGCATGCCCTCTGGCGATGGCTTTGGCACGAGCACGAACAAAATCAAAGCCGAAAGTACTGCACAGGGGTCTCCGTATGCGCAATGGCCTACAACATCATTTGGAACATCTGCGGCATCTCGTACTGCTAGCGTTACGGCTGGAGGACGACCACAATCGCAGCCAGTTGGTCCAGCAAATGCACCAAGTGATGACCTCATGAAACAATTGTTTCCTGGCATCGAGGTCAACGACAATCAATTCTCAATTGGCTCCAGCGGAGCAGAAGGACACCAGGCCAGCCAAACTTTGAGCGGTACTACTTCCCCGCCAAATTCGCAACTCATGGATACTTCGCACAGCCCGAACAACTTCGGCTTTGTATCGCAGTCATGGAGCGATGGATCACTCAGCGTACCTGTCGATGCTTTCTCAGATCCATACAATCTTGAGTCCGGTTATGATTCGAGTTTTCCCAGTGCTTGGTCTTATCAATAACACAGGAGGCTGGCCTCGCCAGTCGGTTAGAACCAGTGAGATGACGGTCTTGAGCCTAACGAGGAAGAATACGAGCAATTAGCATTGTTGGCATTGCGGCCTGGTCGTTCAGCGTTGATTTATTCAAGAATCTCGAGCTCAGGTATACATAGCGATGAATGCAAACGAACATTGAAGCCTAGTCGAAGCACGTTCTATTATTACGCGTTCGTCTTGGCGCAAAGTTGTACCTTGAAACTGTGCGTTGAAGCTTTGACTTTGACTACCACACCATGGCTTCATTCATTCGCAGCGCAGCCGACAAACTGCGGAACAAGGTAGCCAGCGCTGGCGGGCGATCCAACGCGCATTCTAAACGCGGCCTGTGTTGGCCGGTGGACAACCAAGATGCTGTTCTCCACTTCACAAAACCTGGGTCGAAAGTGTCATTTATCTGTATTAACACCCTCTACTCAGCCTAGCATTGATACTGACTATGACAAGATAACTGGTCTCCCAATCCTACACCCTCATCATCATCGTTGGAGTTTGTTCCCATGCAATGTAAGCACTAATCTTCGAAGCAAATTCTACCGGTCTAGCCTGAGATGCCACGATACATCAAGGAATTACTTCCAAATCACAAGCTCATTTCTTTCGAACCACCGCTAGGGAACAATGTCGGAATTGAAGAACTGCACAACAAAGTACAACAAGCAGAAGCTCGCGCGGTCTTAGGCTTCAATGAACCAGAGCTGCCTGATCAGTCGAATATGTCCGCTGAGTTTGCTGCGAATGAATGGCTTCGTCATATTGAGCCTCTACGGAAGTCCGGCGTCAGGGTTGGCAGTCCGGGGATTTCTTGTGCCGGACATGCTGTGGGTTGGCTGCAAGACTTTCTTCAGAGGATCCGTTCGGGCGGCTCAGATGTGGACTTTTGGGCAATTCATTGGTTCGTCCTCCCCTACATATGGTAGTCGAACATGATCGTGATGCTAATGACGCGAACAAGGTACGGCTGCGGCAATTCAGCAGGAGGTATTTGAACCTTTCTTCCCTGCCTGTCGTTAGACCATCACTTTGCTGACAACTCTCCTTACTTGAAGCATCAATTGGCATGTTCTATGATTACATCTGGAGCACGTAAGTGTCTGTAAGATTCACCCCAGTGGAGCTATACTGAGATAGCAATGCACAGGCACCATCAATTAGGACCAGACAAGCCAGTGTGGATCACAGAATTTGCTTGCACAAATTGGAATCCCGATGCGCCTCTACCACGAGAGCACGTTGAAGAATTTGCAAAGGAGAGCGTGAAGTACTTGGACACTCTAGATTGGGTGGAGAGATATTGTTGGTTTGGACCAATGCGAGACATGGGCACGGTGGGCAAACATGCGGCGATGTTCGATCATGAAGGAAAGTTGACCACTATTGGGAAGAGATATAGAGATGAGTAGGAGTGACAGATCGAGGTCATGCTCAGAAGGCATGGCTGGAGCTGGATGGTTGCAGCTCCACGCTCCTGTCACGCCGTATCAGGCTGAGGGCTTCAATTGCCAATGTTCTCCTTGCGGTTGGGACAACCTGGGGGAGCTGTGATCAGCATCTGTGACGTGAAGCGGTGTACACTGTAGGTGCCATTACAGTGCGATCTTTGCTAGGCCGGATTGTTGTTGAGCAGCTAAACAGAGGACGCAATCTGCCAATCATTCGCAGGACTTGAAGAAGCTCTCAGGACAGGGACCAGTTGACACCACTGCTTCACATGATCAAATCAGCTCTCTTGTGCAAATGGAAGGTATTTCACTTTGGATGATGCACGAGTGAAGTTCAAGTTCAAGTGAGTTCAAGGTGGGAGGGGGCTGAACGCGGCTTACGTCAGCGCCACATTCGTGGGGTCGACTGCCACATTGATCCACGTCCACGTCCCTGCACGACACCAAGCTCGTTTCTGCATACACACCGATTGAACCAAATAACAAACAGCAAAGAACTGGTGCTGCGAACTATGGGTATGGCATAGCTCAAGCATTGGAATTGCTTTGGCTAACGACTTCCTGCCAGATCGTCCTAACAAGCCATCCGCTTTGGTTTCGCCTACCAGCTCTGGACCTCAGGCCAGCGTTTACGAAGAGAATGGCAAAGTCACCGCCACGTTGCCAACTGGTGACTCAGTTGAAGTTCTGCTGTACGGTGCAACCGTGGTCAGCTGGAAGAGCAATGGCAAGGAGAGACTTTGGGTCAGCAGCGCCGCGAAGCTCGACGGCAGCAAGCCCGTGAGGGGTGGCATACCAGTTGTCTTTCCAGTATGTTCGCAATACATAAATGCAACACATATGTTGGATGAGTGTCTGACAGCTCGATGCAGTGCTTCGGCCCTCCACCCAAAGATCATGCCACCGGCAAACTCCCACAACACGGTTTCGCGCGTAACACGAGATGGGAATACATGGGCAAGTCTTCGGCCGAATCGTCTGTCCTTAGCAAGAACCGTGGCGACGACAGCGTCAAGGTGGACTTTGGTCTTTCGGACGCCAACCTGAGCGACGAGTTCAAGAAGGCATGGCCGTACAAGTTCAGTCTTGTCTACTCAGTGACGCTGGGAAAAGACGGCCTGCAGACCATGTTGCACGTGAGGAACGACGGCACGCAGGCTTTTGAATACCAGATGCTGCTGCACTCATACTTCCGCATCAATGTGAGTTCGCAGTGCACATCACGCACCGCATCTGCTGACTTTTTGCAGGACATCTCAAAGACGCAGGTCAATGGCTTGGGCAGCGTGACCTATGTGGACAAGGTCCTCAACGCTACCGAGCATCAGCAGACTTCTCCTGGTCTGTCCATCACTGGAGAGGTCGATCGTGTTTACAAATCGATCAAACAGGACACCACTTCGATTGTGGAGGACGGTAAGCCATCGCTCGATGTCACGCGCGACAACATCGACGACTGCGTGGTCTGGAACCCTTGGATCGAGAAGGCCAACGCAATGGGCGACTTCGAACCAAAAGATGGTTACAAGCAGATGATCTGCGTGGAAGTCGGAAGCGTGGCATCTTGGCAGACTTTGGAGCCGAACGATACCAGCGAGAGCGGTCAGGTCCTCAAGGCGCACTGACTGAGAAAGCGTGACAATGTGCTATGAGATGCCGAAACGAGTAATGAGCATGGCGCGCGAGTCGCGCCGAAAAAAGACTTAGAACAGCGACGACTGAATGACAAGAATGATCCACTCGCTTCTCTGGGCTTGATCACTATGCGTGAACGCGACTCTCTGTGACTACGATGACTTCTAACATGGCGCCACAAGCTTTAGCTTGTAATCATCCTCGCTGTTTATATTTTGCATAGTCCGTCAATCGTGTTTCGAATGTACGTGAAGTGAGTGGAAAGACCAATGAACGATATGAAGCTCGAAGGAAGTTACCAGCGCGTCAGGGCAGGAATAAACATCTGCTGGAACTGCAATCAATTTCGAACCAAACAAAAGGCCTGATATCACTCTTCGCCCCCTCATCGTTGCCACCGTTCACATTGCACTTGAGATTGCTCAAACGGTTGAATCAACAAACATTTGGAGTCACGTGCTGTCGCGCCAATCACCTGACGGCCCCTTCAGATCCACCACCGCTCGCTCGCGTTTATTTGGCAGTTCGCGCTCTCCATCCTGCGCTTTGGGAAGTTCCAGTCTGCACATCCCGGCTGCAACACAACAATGGAGCAGTACCAACGACTCGAGAAAGTAGGAGAAGGTGAGTGCGCACATGGCCCGGAACACATTGCCCACAACTCTGACGCGCGTTACTTTGGCTCGCAGGCACCTATGGCGTCGTTTACAAGGCCCGCGACTTGTCCACGCCCGACCAGCGCATCGTCGCCCTCAAGAAGATCCGTCTCGAAGCCGAAGATGAAGGCGTCCCTTCCACTGCCATTCGCGAAATCAGCCTGCTGAAGGAGATGAATGATCCAAATGTCATGCGACTGCTCAACATTGTTCACGCAGATGGCCACAAACTTTACCTCGTCTTCGAGTTCATGGATCTCGACCTCAAGAAATATATGGAGGCATTGCCTGTGAGCCAGGGCGGGCGAGGAAAGCCATTGGCGGAAGGTGTCCTATCGGAACAGGGCCACTTGGGACTCGGACCAGACATGGTATGTCCTCGACGCGAGCAACGCTCTGCTTATATCTGCCACCACTAACACGTCGAGTACAGGTCAAGAAGTTCACGTACCAGCTTCTGTCAGGTATCCGCTACTGCCACTCCCACCGCGTGCTGCACCGGGATCTCAAGCCACAAAATCTACTCATCGACAAGGAAGGGAACCTCAAGATTGGAGACTTTGGCCTTGCTCGAGCCTTTGGTGTCCCACTCCGCACATACACACACGAGGTTGTCACCCTCTGGTACCGCTCACCTGAGATCCTGCTTGGTGGACGCCAATACAGCACGGGTGTGGATATGTGGAGTGTAGGCTGCATCTTCGCAGAGATGGCCACTCGCAAGCCCCTCTTTCCTGGCGACTCCGAGATTGACGAGATTTTCAAGATCTTCCGCCTGCTCGGCACGCCTACAGAGCAAGAGTGGCCCGGAGTGACGTCTTTCCCTGACTTCAAGTCTTCTTTCCCGAAGTGGGAGCGCAAGCCTGACGACGAACTGATCAATGCCGACGGCGTCAAGGTTCTGGGTCACGAGGGATTAGAGCTACTGGATGCACTTCTTGTCTTCGACCCGGCTGGCCGTATGAGCGCAAAGCAAGCTGTCCACCACCCATACTTCCAAGAAACCAGCAAGTCTCAGGCCCGAGCAAATGGCTATAGATGAGGATAAGATGGTCAGGAGGAACGAGACATGAAGTAATGCACCTACTGGAGATCAAGGCGTCAAGGGATTGGGAGATGGCGGCCATGACTTTTGACTAAGTTTTCATATGTCGATTTGCATGCATGCTGGATGGCGTGCGGGAAGGATGTGGCGTTTTGTGTGCAGGCTGCTATACCACTGAATGGCTAGGATGAGGTGACTTCTCATGATACAGCAAACGAGCGCGCAATCATAATGCGATTTCAAGACCGAGCACCAAGCGCTTTCCCATGTCACAGCTCGGTGCCGTCATCCGCAGTGGTTGGTGGAAGTGTTTACACGGGTCGTGATTAGACAGTGCCATTCGTTGTTGCTGGTCCTAGACCCTTTTGGTTTGTGTGTGATAGAACCGTCAATTGCCAGAGAATGAGATCACTCGGTCTATTGCAAATAGGTCTTCGGCATTTTACTCATATAGTCCATCGATAGCGCTGAGTGTGATGAATGCTGGCGCGAGTTGTCACTGCCAACAATGGGGATGCCAAGCCTCAGGCTGCCGCCCATCGCGACCCATCCTCGCGTGCTCTTTCAATCAGCTTTGAGATGACGCTCGACGACGCTCGCCACTTCTACCTGCTGCTAGAACAACATTGACCTCGCAGTTCACAACTTTGATTTCTGGCGCGCTATTCGTCTTTGGGGTTCTGCTAGCTACGCGGGCTCACGTGTCCGCGCGAACGGACGTGTCGGAATCCTGGTTCACAACCTGGCGCCGGACGCCCAGAACATCAAATGCGACAGACATCGCAGGCATGGCTCCAAGTCGAGGCAAAGGAAAAGTCGCAGGATCAAGACCAGCACGATCAAGTCGACGGGCAGTGAACAACCGCGCACAACCTCAAGATGACATTCCGGATGTCTATTCTGACATGCTCAGAGAGGCCGAAGCTGACGAAAGGACTGAGAAAAACCGAGCTCCGAAGAGGCGACGAATCACTGCTGGATCGAGCGGACCAACTTTCTCTTCAGCAACGCAGCACGATGTTAAGAGCTCTGTCAGATCGACGTCCCCAACTGCGATACTTCGGGACCCAGCCGCTGGCACCCAGACTGTTGAGGACTCCTCCGAGTCCGATAGCAATGATTTCGAATTCGAGGATGTTGACATAGACATACCGTCCGGCCTTGCCAGCAATTCGCAAGAGGGCATTGAGGACGTTTCGATATCCGTGCAGGCTGAGAGCAGCGCAAAACGGTTTTCCCAAGTGCGGCGGAAACCTGCTACTGCGATAGAGAAGTCGCATCGACTACTTGTTCATGAGTTGCATGTGCTTTGCTTACTTGGACACTGTATGTACGTCAACGGGCGCTGCAACAATGCCATGGCGCAACATCACCTCCGATCCTTGCTGTCGACTAAGACCATCTCGTACCTCAATCCCTCGCAGCAACATACCCAATTCCAGCGCAATCGATCATTCATGGATGGAATAGATCAGGCGATCAACGCATTTGTTGCAGATTACCAGATCACCCGCGCCGGTCTCTCAAGACCACATTGGAACGTTGACACCGAATCGCCGCAAACCATAGACAGCGATGAGGATCCGATAGACACTGCTGCATTCATCAAGGCCGCAAAAGACCTTGAGGGATCTCAGGACGTGGCGAATCAGCTATTTTGTGCGATGCTTCGAGCCGCAGGTGTAGATGCGCGTGTTGTCTGTTCCATCCAGGCGCTGCCTTTCGCGAACCCTCCGAAAGCCGCTACTCCAAAGAAGCCTGCAAAGGTTCGCATTATGGCAGTAGCACCTGAAACGAAATCTCCGCAGTCTTCTTCAATGGAGCACGATGCAGCGGTGAGTAGTTCACGAGCGCTAGGCAAGGTTCCTTCAGCTCGAAGGCGCCTAGGGCAGCCGAGTTTTGCTTCGAGCTCAGGCCAACCTGCTCAACCTCGCCAGAAGACAAGAGCTGTGGCTAAGCTGTCATTTCCTGTCTTTTGGGTCGAAGCATTCAACGAGGCGACACAGAAGTGGATTGCCGTTGATCCGATCGTCACGCACACGACAGGTCAGCCTACGAAGTTAGAGCCGCCTGCATCATATGATCGAAACCAACTCACGTATGTTATCGCCTTTGAGCTTGATGGCTCTGCAAGGGACGTTACGTGGCGATACGCAAAAGCATACAACGCGAAAACCCGTCGGAGTCGCGTGGAGGCCTCTACGGACGGAGCGAAATGGTGGAAGAGAGTCATGCGCTTTTTCCGAAGATCAGATGGGCCTCTTGATCGCGACCAAGTTGAAGATGCTGAGTTCAGGCAAAAGGAAGCGAGAGAGGGTTTACCTGCGAATGTGCTCGATTTCAAAGATCATCCTTATTACGCATTAGAGCGGCACCTCAAACGCAACGAGGTTGTCCATCCAAGGCGCGAGGTAGGCAAAGTCAACGCTGGCACAGCTGCGAAGCCGAAAATGGAAGCGGTCTTCCGAAGAAGAGACGTTCTGTCGTGCAAAAGCGCCGACAAATGGTATCGATGTGGTCGTGAAATCAAGCAAGGTGAGCAACCGCTCAAGCACGTGAGGGCCCGAGTAAGAAGAAACGCTACTCCCGATCCCGGATCCACTTCGTCGAACGATGGCCCTACGACAGCTCTCTATGCACCATACCAGACTCAATTATATGTGCCAGAGCCTGTCCGAAGGGGCCGCATACCAAAGAATGCCTACGGCAATCTGGACATCTACGTGCCAAGTATGGTTCCGGCTGGAGGAGTTCATGTTCGGCATTCTCTTGCACGGACGGCCGCGAAAATGATTCGGGTTGACTATGCGGATGCTGTCACTGGGTTTCAGTTCAAAGGTCGCCATGGTACCGCCATCATCGAAGGTGTCGTGGTCGCCGATCAATATGCACAGGCAGTGCATGCAGTCATTGATGGCCTAGAGCATGAGGCGTTGGAAGAGCAGTCGCGAAACAGAAGTCGCGCTGCACTCAAGACGTGGAAACGGTTTATGGCTGGCCTGCGAATAGCCGAACGAGTGCGAGCGTACGGTGATGGCTCTGCCGCACACGTCGCTGATGACGAGGAGCATATGTCAAGTTCCTTCGCTCTCACAATCCCAGATCTGGAATTGTTGACCGCAGGTCGCTTCAGGTTGTCAGAACTCGAAAAAACCAAAACAACTCCACGTAAACGCAAGATTCCTGTTTCCGATAGCGAACATGACTCCGAGCTAAGTATGGACGACATGGATGATATGGGAGAAGAGGAAGGAGGCTTCTTTCGTGATGACCGCCCCTCAGAATCCGATGGACGTTCGCAGCGCAAGAATGACTTCGCCGTACCAGTCAATGATGACGAGTCCCGTGAGGACGATCGCGGCCATACCCTTGGAATGGACACTGGTCAGGACGGCGGCTTCGTGGGCAACGACACTGCCGACGCTGACTACTCTGGTGGCTTTCTACCCGAGGACACATTTCCTGTCGAAGAGCCCGGCGGCTTCGTGCCAGAGGACACAGTTGGTACTGAAGACGCTGGTGGCTTCATAACCGATGACACAGCTGCTACCGACTATGCTGGTGGTTTCATGCCCGAGGAAACAGCCGAGGAAGAGCGTGCTGTTGGGTTTCCGGTCGACAAGAGTACTGTGATCGAAGAGCACCCGGAACAAATCGGAGTCGACGTCCAAGATAAAGCCTCGAAGGATCTCAGCAACAATGACAAGGCTCGCGAGGAGCCGACCATGCGACTGAGTGCGAAGAGGAATGACAATGTCGTTCTCGGTGAAGATCAAAACTACGATGAGTTGCCAACCAACAAAGGACCGGAATCAACTGCAGAGCAAGGATATAATATTTCCCCAGAACTACCGCGGGCAGACTTGGTGACCGAGAATGACAGCGACAAAGGCTCTATGCTTTCGCATGATCCTGAAGACGATGAATTAGAGCCAGACTGGCTGGAAAGTGATTGAAGGAATCCATCGGTCAATGTAAAGACTGTGTGTGCACTACACGTGTCCAGGTATCGGCCAGGTCTGGCTATGTCGCATGTCGTGAAGACTTGGTAGCTCAGTGATCTCATCTAAACAGTGTGAAGAAGCCCATTTGGCGTCTGTCAATTGTTCTTCATCAATTCCACAGTGAAATTATTAATCAAATTTTGACGAGCATATTCTTGGCAGAAAAGTGGTGCCTGCCCAGTCACGACCGTCTCCAAAACCTCCGTAGAAATACACAGCACGCCGTCAACGATGGGCAAATCATCGAAAGACAAACGCGACGCATATTACCGTCTTGCCAAAGAGCAGGGCTGGCGAGCGCGTTCTGCCTTCAAATTGCTTCAGCTGGATGAGGAATTCGACCTTTTCGCCGGCGTGACACGGGTGGTCGACCTGTGTGCGGCACCAGGAAGCTGGTCACAGGTTCTCTCCCGGATACTGATCAAAGGAGAAAAGATTGGCAGGGCATCTTGGGAAGACAAACGTCACAAGCATCTTCTGTCGCAGAGCAATGACCAAGGGCTTGCGAATTCGGAACACGAAGATGCAGCTCCCACGAGCGCGCCACGGAGCGATGTCAAGATCGTCGCCATAGACTTACAACCCATGTCTCCCCTCGAAGGCATCACTTGTCTCAAAGCAGACATCACGCATCCTTCCACGGTTCCCCTTCTGCTCAAAGCGCTTGATCCGGCTTACGATCCGGAGTCGTCTGCCACTGAAGCATCCCACCCGGTTGACTTGGTCATCTCAGATGGAGCTCCTGATGTGACTGGATTGCATGATCTCGACATATACGTTCAGTCGCAACTTCTTTGGGCAGCACTGAACCTCGCACTGTGTGTGCTGAAGCCGGGTGGGAGATTCGTGGCAAAGATCTTCCGCGCAAAAGATGTCGACATTCTGTATGCGCAACTCAGAACTATGTTCGAGAGCGTTACTGTGGCGAAGCCCAGAAGTAGCAGAGCTAGTAGTGTCGAGGCTTTCATCGTCTGCACGAACTTCAAACCACTACCCGGCTTCAAGGCGAGTCTCGATCATCCCCTGAGCGCTGCCAGTCAAATGCCTACAACATCTGGCTCCAGCGGGTTGGATCAGCCTGCTATCCGAAACATACGGGCGGATGGTACCACCGAGGTGAACATCGATACTGGTCTGGATACCCATCGCTGGGTTGCCCCATTCCTAGCATGCGGAGACTTGAGCGCTTTCGATGCTGATGCTAGCCACAAATTGCCCGAGGGTCATGTAAGTTTGGACCCGATCCAGCCGCCCACTGCTCCTCCATATCGTAGGGCTCTTGAAGAGCGAAAAAAGATGGGTGGCGCATACGGCAAGACAAAACTTGGTGCTTTTTGAGCTAGACACTCTTGCATATCTCCCGCATTACTGCCCTGGCATTAGCGATCATGTGCGTACTTGACAGCATGCATCGGAGATCATAACATGGCCTCGACGTCATGCACACGCTGGCATGCTGTTTGCTAGACTCCAGCAAAGTCATTCTGCAATGCGCTAAAGCCACTCCTGCAGCGAGCGTCTGAACACAGCGGATATACGGGATGCAGAGGAGTGGTCACGAAGCACCGATCCGTCGAAATCTCCGCAGCTTACAAGAAATTGCCACGCCATAAACGATCAGCTGAAACATTTCACGTCTTTCTCGCGCAACACTCAATGCGATGCGCGAAGAAGCTGTGGTATGTCTTGGCATTCGCAAATATGCAGCCGGCATCCGAGTGGATCTCCTCATCCGAAGAGCGAAGGAATAATTGCTTACGGATCTCACGCTGAGGACGGGCTCTGCCACTTTGGCTTTGCAGCAACCAGAAGGGCCCGGAGTCCGAGGCCAGTGGTCACTCACACCGTCGTGTGGTCGCCATAGCGTACAAGGAAGCAAGCGCTAATACGATTGCAAGTTGGAATATGCTCGGGCAACCTCAGTATCTCGCGAAAGCAATGTTCTTCAGGGCGTCACTGGTACCAAGCCGCACAAGCCGTGCAACGTCGAAACAAGCCACGCTAGACCAGTGCTTGCATGTTGCTTGGTTGCGCGAAGCTCATGCAAGACTAATGTCGAATCCTTGTCCATGTGGCCCAAACAGGTTGCCTACGTCTACACTCTCTGGAACGCTCTCATGGCTCTGGTAATTCCAGACCCCGTCGTGTGATCATTGCAAGCACCAGTCTCTTATTTTAGCATGGCGTTCAATAGTCTCATTACCGACTGCATAATGCATTAATGCTCGAGATGGGGAACGAGGTGGAAGCATTGACAATGCTAGAGTGGCGGCATGCTTTGGCCACGTGCTGAGGTTGTGACAGAGCGCTCGAACAGGCGCTGGAGTGCACATATAAACTGTCCTTCGTGCCTGTTCCCTGCTCACATTGCGTTGCTCAGGCCCTCAGTCATCGTACCAACACCGGAACCATCGATACCCCTACGATACTTACTATTACAAGTTGTGCGCCCCCAAGGCCTCGTCAGCTCCATCGAAAATGCGATCATCCACCATGCTCATGGCTACGGCCTCGTTGTTTGCCGCTTGCGTATTCGCAGCACCAGAAGCCAATCGCGGCCCTCATAGATATGGTTCCGTCAAGCGTCCAAGCTGGTATCCTGGACGATCATCAACATGCCTGAGCGATGAGGAAGCACAGGGCGTGGCCGACAACTTCAGAAATCTCATTGCGGACTACAGCGATGCTCTTGCGAATGCATCACTCACCGAAGACTTCGTCGACTACTCCGACAGTGTCATCGAGCTCATCAACAATGGCTGCCCTAACTCTCCAGTGGCGGTTCGTGCTTCGTCCATACCTTTGTGTTGATTACAACTAACATGAACTTAGCTTGGGACTGCAACGTTCGACAGCCGGGCATCTTTCGAGGCCGGACAGGGCGCCCAGCCGCCTATTCCTTTCGAGCAACTCAACATCTGGTAGGTCTTATTAAGACCCTTGATGCCCAGAATATTTGCTGACTACATCTCTCACAGGCACAACTGCGACACTGTGACTATCCGCTGGTTGTCCAAAGGCCCTGGCCAAGAGCCGGAGCAAGTTACCGGAATCATCGTTCTCGAGACCGTGAATCTGTCTAACACATGGCTCATCAAGACTGTGTACTCTGAATTCAACAGCGGAGCCTGGCTAGTCAACCTGGGCATCTTCAAGCCAAGCAACTGCTCGGCATGAGAGGGGAAGAGGTATTGAGCTGAGGCATTTTCGTATCACGCATTTGATGAATGGGGGCTCTTATTAAGGTGGCATTTGTATCATGAAATTCGAATTTGATCGCCAGTATTTGTCAAATTTGTCACATCATGCAGTCTCGGTGTCGAACTCGATCTTTTCATGTTGCTTGCTTGGAATCTTCCGCTTGCATTGTCTATTTAGCAACAACGTAAACCTGGTTTAATTCTATGGATCATGTTGACATCGTGCAAGATTCCCGCAGCGCCAAAAAGTACAATGTCATCAATACGTGTCGAGAAATTTCCTAAAGAATCTAATACCCCAAATCCGCCTTGGTCACATCTTCGATGAAATGCTTCTCCCGGTAGGTCTTGCTCCACCACAAATACCATGGCACAATGAAAGTCTTGATCTTATGTCCCAACCAACCGGCATCAGAAACTGTCTTGACCACGTTCTTCGACTCTTCGAAAGCTGCCTCCATGCGGGGCCGTCTCAGCTTCTCGTAAGCGTCGAATGCTTCCTTCATCGTGTTGGGCTTGCCCTTTTCTATCCATCGTGTTAGGCAGCGTGCGAACAATACTGTGTCTTCGAACACGATTCCTGTGCTCTCGCCTTGAGGAGGCATTGCGTGCTATTGAGATATGTTAGTATGAGAACATCTGTAAAGGTTTCCATACTTACTGCTGCGTCTCCAAGAAGCATGACTCGGTCAGTACTCCATTTCCCTTCTTTCGACAGAGTGAATACCGGCCATAGGAAGAAGTCCTGAGCTTTCTCGATCAGTGGCTTGATTGATGGGATCTCAGCATCACCGAAGCGTTCGAGAAGCTGTGCTCTTGTCCTCTCCGCATCCGCACCAACCGACTTCCAGCCGTCCCTGGAGCCGATATCCTCGACCTGCATCAAGCCTCCCACATAGACTGAATCGGCTGATGAAGAATGGAAACTCGTCAGAAGCATTCCTCTGCGGGCAAAATTGATTGCAGTGCATTCAAAGTGAACTTTGAAATCCTTCTCGATGGGTGCAAAACCAAATGCATTGGAAACACCCGAGTATGTCGCTTTACGGTCAGGCTCAACGTGCTTGAGTCGTGTCACGGAATGAATGCCGTCACACCCCATGAGCAGGTCGCCGGTAGCAGATCCGCCGTCCTCGAAATGTATGGTCACGTTATCGGCAGTCTCTTCGATCTTCACGGTGCGCTTGCCACAGGTCATGGTGATGTTCTTCTGTTGCTCGACGGCTGACAAGACGCCTTTCAACGCATCGCCACGCGTGATTCGGAGTGCTTTGTATGGCGGTTCTCCTACGCCTTTGCCCTCAGGACCACGGAAATCTGATTCGGCAATTTTGCCAGAGTAAATGTCGAACACCTCGAGGTAGTCGATGTCACGGCCATAGTCGCGTTCTCGTATGATCGGTAAAGCTCCCAGATGATCGAGCATGCGAAGCGCATTCGGCGTAAGATTGACTGCCCCTCCAATTGTGGCAGGTTCGGGACGGATTTCGAATATTCGGATGTTTGGAATCTGGTCTGGCGGTGCAAACTTGGTGAGTGCCAGCGCGGTCGTCAATCCAGCTATACCGCCGCCTAGTATGATGACATCCAGGCCTGAATTCTTAGCAGCCATGTTGAAGTTTGGGGCAATGCTGCCGTGCCCAGAGAAATCGAATGTAGAAGAGAAGAAAGGTCAAAGAGAGATTTGCAAGAAGGGTTCTAATGCCTACAGCACCTCAAACGAATATGTCTTGAAGGTTCACGCGTATCCTGGGGCCGAGTTACATAGTCAAGAACTCGAGATCAGGGCTAAAGCCGTCCAAACATACTGCGGCGTCGGCACTGGGCATTGACGTGAGGATCCCCGGGCCCTTGGAACGGGACTAATATAGAAGCCGCATCGCTTTCCACAGAAGACCGACTCGTCCCTATTCGGTCGCGTGTCACAGACAGAGGTCGGGCGCGTCCAGAGAAAGCTCCGAAGCGGTGCAATCAGCTGCGGCGGAGGTGCTGTCGCCCAGGATGCAGTGCGGAAGGACGATCGGAGGACCGGTCATCGGCTACGCCAGGAAGCCAAAATAGCTCATCGGACGGTGGGTGAGGAGAGCCGTGTCGCCATTCGATGCACGTCAGCGCGAGCTGAGGACGTTTGTGCGATGACAAAGGCTCAGTAGCAGAGGAAGGTTCGTTTCATTTGGACAGCGTGAGCAAAGTTTGTTCGAGTGTAATGGAAAAGACGTCGACTTTGAGATGAGATGTGGACATGTGGCGGGTGCCAAGACTGATCACAGTCTCACGCCTTCTGTGCCTGTGACACCATCACCACAACATGTCAACATCGCTCCTTCCGTTGGGCCAAGGACCACGGGTGATTGTCTACCACCAGACGCATCATGGTCCCAATGATGGGCCGCCCGTGTCTTTGCTTCCCCTCATCACCAACTCCACAGGCGTGACGCATGTGATTATTGCTGCCATACACATCAACGACAAGCCAGAGGAATTGACCTTGAACGACACATCGCCGTCTCACGAGAAATTCAACACCTTATGGGGAGAAGTGGCATGGCTGCAAGCGAGCGGCATCAAAGTGTTGGGCATGCTCGGCGGCTTCGCCAAAGGCTCTTATGAACGACTTGATGGTGATGACCTTCAGAGATTCGAGAGCTACTATGTGCCGCTGCGGGATATGATTCGCGAACACCGTCTTGACGGCCTGGATCTGGACATTGAAGAACCAACTAGCTTGCCTGGTACTTGTCGCCTGATCGATCGACTGCGCTCAGATTTTGGTTCTGACTTCTTGATCACTCTTGCCCCGGTTGCCACAGCTCTGCTGCCTAATCAACCTCACCTCTCCGGGCCAGCTTTTGACTATAGGCTCCTCGAGCAGATGCGCGGGCATGAAATCGCTTGGTATAACACGTACGGACTCTGACAATGCTCGCCTTGTGCTCCTTCTGCAGCTACTAATTCGATTGTGACGTTTTAGACAATTCTACTGCGGGTGGGGAGATGCGAGTTCCACGGCCTGGTACGACGCCATCATGAGCGTAGGTTGGCGGGCAGACAAGGTCGTGATGGGTCTGATGTCCAACCCGGCAAACGGTCCAGGCCACATCGAATGGCCTCGTCAAGCACCAGTTCTCCAAGCTCTTCGCGCAAGATATCCCAACTTCGGTGGCGTCATGTGCTGGGAGTACTTCAATGCACTGCCAGGCGGCTCCGAAAGACCTTGGGAATGGGTAAGCATTGTGTCTCGCATTTTGCGAACACCTTCGCTCATCGCCCCTCCGCCTTTGCCCATCAGACCTTTTGGTATGCAAGAGTCTCTGCCTCGTCCTGCTCATAACTTTCCTGCCGAGAGCATCAACACTTTGAAGGATTTGGGCTTCAGTGAGCAACAGGCGGTAGCTGCATTGAATTCAACCAACGGCAATGTTGAATACGCTGCTGGGCTGCTATTCCAAGACTAAGGCTGCGGCGAAAGGCAAGTGCTTGATGAGGGGCCTCAGCGCATCAGTCTTTGCGGTACGGCGAAGTGGCTGGATGTTAGCAGTCGTTATTTCGCCCGGCTGCAGCGTTCAGCAATGCGCATTGTGTAATTGCTCAATTAATACTGCAGAAGCGCCCGGGATATCGTGTATGCCTTCTACATCTATGGTGCTGGTTCTACATCACGCCTTGATGTACCTGTTGATCAGATGAGGCCGCATCTTACCCACCACGACACGAAGAGAACTCAGTGGCATAGACATAGCCTGCGGAATAATGCTTTGAGCGTGAGCATAAGTCGAACATATGAACAGGACGACGCGTAACTCATACCGCTATGCATACATTCTTTCGTGTCATGCTATATCGTCTACTCAATGTCTCGCCTAAGCAAGTGCGTTCTGCGAGTGCTCCCAAGCCAGGATGGAGCGGAGCACATGCAGAATGCCACGTATTATGCCTCTATGCCTCCACGAGAACACGTGCTTCCTGCCGGACTTGTAAGGCGATCGAGCTATAGTACAGTGGTCGGTCGGTTGTACGCGCGGGCGTCAAACCATGGCCAGAGTCTAGCTTCGCTCACTTCCGCGTAGACGCACGACTTGTCCGTACTTCTGAAGTTTTGTAATAAGTTGATCACCTTGTCGCACCACATCGTTGTATCTGTGTTCCAACGTTAGCTTCACTGGAGATATGAATGCAGCGCGACAATACTCACTGCTTGTTCTTGTCGTCAGCGCGTTGCGTCTCGATGATGCCGCGCACACGGTCTATCGTGCATGGCAGTCTGTCAGAAGCGATGAGTGGGGCAAGATCCTTGTCAAGCCAGTCCACCGATACTCCGAAGCTGTTCGCCATTGACTGCAAGCCCACCACCTTGTAGCTCTGTAGCAGCTGCGCGTACGCGCGTAACCGCATCTCGCGCACAAACCAGCTCTTGTGCTCATACAGATATCGATCTGTTGACAAGAAGTTCTGCTCGACGGCGGCCAGGCTAGAGAAGAAGGTTGAATATTCTCCCTTGTACAGACTCTGGATCATGCTGGCAAGTGGCTTGAAGTCTATCTTAGGCTCTGCCTTGGCCTGGGCCTCTGCGGATGCTGTTCCAGTGGCCAATGTGGTCAGGTTGACTGCGGTAGGTACGGGTGTTGCTGAGTCATCCAGTTTTGTCTTCTCTTCATCACCAGCTGCTGGTCCAGCAGAGGCACTGCCGGCAAGAGCTGACAGACGCTCTGTATCATTTGCACTGCCGAAGACAGCTATGACCTCTGGCGCGTCGACCACTTTCGATTTGAATTGTCGTCGAGGGAGGCTGACTGCGCCAGCCAGAGTGGCATACACGACAAGCGAGCTGTATGAGCACAGTTCCGTCGAAGTGAATGTGGACAGCGAGTCAAGGAGTAGCGGCGCGGCCTGGCTATGTGCACGAATCGTGAGCAGGTGCAGTCCATTGTAGGCCTTCAATCGGTTGCGACGGTCCCAGTCACCCCCACTCTCGACCAGCTGCTGCGCACGATCGACATTCTTCTTGACGAGCAGCTTGTCGTCAAAGAAAAGTCCTATGCGGATGATGGCCAACACGATATCAATCTTGGTGCCCAAGATACCTGTCTTGTCGAGCAGCTTCTCAAACTCCTCCAACGCCTTGTCCTTATCGCCCACGCGTGCATAGAACTCGGCACGTTTCCCTCTTGCTGCCTGCAGTTCCGTCTCGCCTGCATTCTCCACAGCGTCATCCTCCTCCTTCTGAATATCGGCCAGCTCCTTGTCGTTGTCGGCCTTTAGCCGCTCGTACAGCGGCTCGTCCCACGGCAACTCGACACTTGTGTCCCGGTTGCCACCCAGCACGCCCAGAATCGAAGGCTGGTTGATGCTGCTAGTCCGCCGCAGAAGATGGAAAGGCGAAGGCGCGGCACTGCTCGTGCTGGGGTTGGCTTTGCTGATGGTGGGCGAAAGTGCGGCGCTGCCTTCGCCGCTTGCGTTCAGTTTGCCAGTCTGTGGGTGAGCCAGGTAGGCGTACAGCGGCGCCATCTTGTGCTTCTGGATGTCATCTTGGAGACTCTTGAGGGACGTCTGCTTGATGGCGGCATCGGTCGAGGGTGAGGCGAGCGCAAACACGGCCTGAGCGATGGCCAGCGTCGGGTATGAGAGGTGCTGCGGTTCACCCATGGTGGGCGGAGGGCGCCGATGGCGGTGTGACGATGCGGACGATGATTCGAAGTGCGGGATTCGATCACGGGCAAGACAGGTGCGGTTGAATGTTGATGTGAATTTGTCAGATAGTCAGGAAGGTGAAGTGAAGATGAAGCACGAGCTTCCGCGAAGCTGTTGCAGCTGGAACGCGCGACCTTAAACTACGTCTCGGACCCATACGTCAGGTCACATCCAACCACCACTCTCGAATGCTCCCCTACCACCGCTCGCATCCACCGCCGCCTGTGCGGTAACAGTCACTACCCCCCACCATCTGTGCAAATATGCCGTCGGAGGAGGGGCGCGACGATGGCACGCGATCACGACTCCCGCCCAAGAGAAAGCGCGAGGTTCCAGCTGCACGAGCCGCCAAGTCAAGCAAGACATCAACGCCAAACGCCTACGCTCGCCGCAGTCCACCTCGCGATCCGGAGCCGCGAGCTGATTCCGATGAAGATGGAGACCGATCTCCTCCTCGAAAGTTGAAGCGACCGGGCGCTGGTGCCCGTATCGCTGCCGCCAATCGTGAAGCCGCGGAGCGCGAACGACGGCAGCGCGAGGAGGAAGCGCGTCGAGGCGTACAGGGCCGCGGCGTCAATGCTGCAGAGCTGGTGGCAGAGCATTACAATGCCGTGCCCGAGCGTGGGAGAGAATGGCGGAGCACCGAGAGCAAGATCAAAGGCCTTCGAAGCCTGAACAACTGGATCAAGTCCACGCTGATTCAGAAATTCTCTCGACCCGAGATACCAGTACCAGACATGAAGGTCATCGATCTCGCATGCGGAAAGGGAGGTGATCTGGGCAAGTGGGAAAAGGCGCCGCAAGTCCCAGTGCTGTATGTGGGCTGTGACATTGCGAACGTGTCCATTGAGCAGGCTCAACAGCGCCACAACAACCCCCGTGGGGGACAGAACGGTCGAGGACGTCGTCCACGCATGCAGGCGGAGTTTTACGTTCACGATACCTTCGCCCACTCACTGATCGACGTACCTGTTGTGCGTGCAGTGGGCTTCAACCCGAACGTCGGCCCTGGAGGCATCATACAAGGTGGCATGTCCTCCGGAGGGTTCGACGTCGTCAGCATGATGTTTGCGTTGCACTACTCTTTCGAGACAGAGGAGTTGGCTCGAGGTATGCTGAGGAACGTATCAGGCGCATTGAAGAAAGGCGGTCGCTTCATTGGTGTCATGCCCAACAGCGACCTAATTTCGTCGAAAGTCAAAGGCCTGCTCGCCTCGGAGAAGAGCTCGGGAAGGACGCCAAATGGTGCATCGACACCTGCGCAGAATGGAGGTAAATCAAGTGTCCAGCCTGCTGAGGTGGACGATTGGGATCCAGAGAGGCCAGCTGATGCATCCGATGATGATGACTGGGATCCTGAAAAGCCAAGCGATCCACAGCCTCCGACTACCAACGACGAGGAAGATGACGATTGGGATCCAGAAAAGCCCTCTGAGCCAGCACCAGCAGCAGGGCCAGATTCGAAACCGATTCCTGCCGCGCAACTCAACGGCGCCGCTCATACGCCAGTCGACGAAAACGCACCACCGCTCAGCTGGGGCAACTCCATCTACAGCGTCAAGTTTCCACGCCAGCAAGTCTTGACCGGCAAGCCGCTGCCAAAAGATGGCATCTTCCGCCCGCCTTTCGGCTGGAAGTATCACTACAGTCTGGAAGAAGCTGTGGACGCAGCCGAGTATGTTGTGCCGTGGGAGGCTTTCCGTGCGCTTGCAGAAGATTACGGATTGGAGTTGTTGTACAGAAAAGGTTTCCGTGAGGTGTTTGAGGATGAATCGGAGGACCGTGAGCTGGGCCAGCTCGCGGAAAGAATGGGCGTCTTGAGCCGAGACCGCAGTCTACCAAATGGTGGACTCCTCGTCAACGCGGAGGAAATGGACGCCGCAAGCTTCTACCATGCCTTCTGTTTCTACAAGACTTGAGGTAACGAATGACTTAGATTAGACAGCAGGCCTTCAGCGACCAGTGTACCAATGACTAGATGTGAACGATAATCAAGATATCATTTTACCAGCATGCTTCATTAGTATTTGGACAGAGCGAAGTGTATTCACTTATCGCTTCATCCTTGTTCCCTTTCCAGCATACAAACAGCATGTTCCAATAAGTCTTAGATAGGCTTTCCTGGAAGTTGTAGGCAGTTCGGTCTCTAGCACGGAGAATAATGCTGTCACGTCAACTCTGTACAAGTCTGGTATGTAGCAGTACGCAAGGAAACTCTCTTTAGTCAAAGTCTACAGTGCTTCGCTCCGGCTCACTATATTTACAAGGTCTCTTGGAGCAGCCTGTTCATCTTGCTCATCTTGGAGGAAACCGAAAGGTCGATCGTGCGGTCGCCAATCTCCACGACAAGACCACCACGGATCTCTGGGTTGACCTGCGCATTATTGTCAGATTATGCCATATTGCAAGCTCTTATGTCCACGACTTACCTTGGTCACAACCTTGACCTTCTTGCTGGCGCCCACGTACTGGCTCTTGCTCACAGCAGCCTCAAGCTGCTTCACGGTCTTGTTGTCCAAAGGCGCAGCGCTCGTAATGGTGAGCTCCACCTCGCCGCGAGCGGCGCTCATGAGCTGTGCAAATTTCTCGGTAACGCCCTCCAACACGCTCAGACGGTTGTTCTCGGCAAGGGTGTTAAGGAAACCGGAGACGGTGTTGGTCTTATCCTGGACGCTAATGGTCTTCTGGAGCTCGGCTACGATTTGCTTCTTGTCCTCGACTGTCAGAGTTGGCGAGGTGACAAGAGCCTGCAGCTTTGGGTCCTTCTTGAAAGTCGCGTTCAAGCTTTCGAGGGCCTTCGAGACGTTGTCGATCGAGGAGTTCTTGGCCGCCGCGGTGTACTACAAATCGGGTTGTCAGCTATCGCGAAGCGCCGCAAGCTCGCATGAGGGTCCTACAAGAGCGCTATTATGCAATTAGTGATGAACACTCTCAGCCTCGCGATATAGAGCTCTTACCTGGCATATGTGCCGTCCACGCCGTAGACATCAATCGGAGGTCGGGTTTCTGATGCAGGCTTTGCCGCGGCCTCAGCGAAGGAGCGCATAGCGGCGACTTGGAATCGCGGTGCTGCCACGAGGGCAGACCGGACTGCGAGACGGCCGGCGAACATGGTATCGGTGGCGGTGGGAGTGGTGGACAGTCGACAGAGCGTGCAGAGGATGTCGCAGAGCTCTGAGCAGGAGGGTGTGAGGTGACGGCTGGTCCAATGCTGCCGCCGGCAATTCCCGAAGTGCAGGTTGCCAGGGCTCAACTTCACCTTGGAAAAGCTGCCGCGACAAATGATTTCACATCCTATCTTGCCAGGTCTTCTTGTGACAGCAGAACGCAGACAAATCTTAGGTACATCATTACAGTGGTAGTTGCATACGAGGTCCATTGCTTGAACACCAGCAATCGGATGTTTCACGCACGAGATATTGCATCTGCTCATCAGCAGAACTGCACTTTGGCAGTGTCCTCCAAAACCTTCTGAGTCGATGAGGAAGTACTGGTGAACATAGCAACTTCATTGGAAGCAGTAGAAGCGTTCATCGACAGAATGCGGTAGCAGATATTGGCAGCATCATGCAATGAAACGCTGTTTTGGACTGACAGCCAAAGACTCTGCGGCAGACCGCGACGGCATCCCAAGTTTTTTCGGCCTTCAACAACTTTAAGTCCGCATTGTGGTGAAGCCCTCTCACCGATACGGATTGCCGCTCTCGAGAGTTCACTGTAATTGGTAGACCTTCACATTGCGAGATGGAGATGGCCGCCGCCACCGTTGGTGTGTCAAAATCACCTCACCGAGAAGCCTTTGTGTCTCGAGAGGCCCGCGGCAACGCTCAGCACAAGCATAGCAGCGGAATGACTTCTTATTCATGGCGAACGATCTGGGCTCCGACAGGTCGCATCAAGTTGAAGGAGGTGCGCAAGCCCATCACCCCCAATAACCTGAGCGATGTGGGTCCCGTTTTCCAACAGCCATTGTCGAGGTGCGCTATTGTCTCGTGCGAGCGTCACTTGCGAGCGATGTTTTGCACGCAATGTTCCCTCTCTTCTGCACTCTTTCCACCCAACTCATCCTGAGATCAAGCCCGTTTCATCCCACATTCTATCCCCTTCTAGCCTGATTATCATTGATTGTACTGTCCAGCACTCCAGCTGCCCGTTCACTCCCACGTGCATCGGAGTGAACAGTGTTTCCTCCGTGGGTCTCATTCACCTCCTACAGCACAAGCTGAGTACAAGCACGAATCTTCTTCTGAAAGCTTTCACCTACCTCCACACCAACGACAACAACGACAACAACGACGCCACATCACGGTCGAATAATCCGCCGACTCGACTCAATCAAAAACACCCCCGCCAGCCGGACGTGCCTCGCGCACTTGTTCCGGTCATTACCTGCACTTATCAAACAGCCCCACTGCACCCGCCGTGTGCTTCCCACACACCATGGGTTGCTGCGAAACTGGCCACTCCCACTCCTGGCCGACCGATGGCGTCCTCGTGATTCAGCGATGCGAAGTCCGCTGCAACTTCTGCACCGGTGACAAGGCGACCAAGCCTTGGAAGTATGCCTGGTTCCTCCGACGTCATGTGCGCGCCATCCACTGCAAGAAAGGCAAAGGCGAAGGCTTCGATCTGCAGGTCTCCACACAGTGGTAAGTGATTCCGAGGCTTCGATTGACAGAGCAGCGCTAACATCCGCACAGGAGAGCCCCAGCAGATCCCACGAACGTGCTAGAGCAGGCAGAGAACGCATCTCAGAAGTCGAAGCTCAACAAGAGAACCAGCATCAAGACCGAAGCCGAAGATGAAGAGGGCGAGGACGGACATGGCGAGGAGAAACCGGACGATGTTGCGAAGTTTGGCGCATACTCGATTGGCAAGAGTGCAGACACCATCTGGGTGCCACAGCCCATCTACCTGGATGTCGCAAATCAGTTCCCTGGCATGAACCGCGGATTTCATCCCCTCGATCACCGCGATGTGCAGTTCGATCAGACGCTGGCGTTCGGCGACCAAGACATTGACACCCTCGTGGACACCGCTGACGTCAACTCATTCTTCAACGACGAGACTATCGGTCTTTGGCTCGCCTCCAACCTCCGTGGCCCACTTGGCGTTGACAGCGGAGAAGACGACTCGGGCATCAAGCAAGAAGATGACGCATCCTCAACCAAGATGGATGACATTCCAGAAGTCGGCGAAGACGATGGACCAAAGATGCTCGCACGCACTGGGGGCAAGAAGGGAGCTGACGCTCTGGCTATGCAGTGCGCTGCTTTCTCCAATGTCGATGAAGACGGCGAAGACCTTGATGCGGAATCCTTCATGGACGAGAGCGAGGTCCACCCAGGTGGCAAATTCTTCATGCCACAAGACGCCGATCCCGCTGACATCAACACGTTCTGGTCCAACGACGACGCCCTAGCTCAAGTCTCAAGCATGGCGAACATCTTCAACACCGCTCGTCCACCAATGACCGACGACGCATTGGAGATGCTGAAGGTCTTGGAGGCGACTAGCGAGGTCATGAGCGAGCGAGGTGTCGGCTCAAATGTCATGTCGCGCACCTTCGGCCAGTTCGCTCGCATGCTGGCGCAGCGTGCCGCTATCGAAGATGAGTCTCCCGTGTCGCCAATCGAGGCGGATGAGGGTACTGTGATGGATCTGAGTTGAGCAGGGATACGATGAAGTGCGGCGCCTCTGACGGGACACCTGTATGGGCTGGCTGCATTCTTCTCGCGACAAGGCATTGGCCAGTTGTGCCACGCGTCTTTCCGCAAATTGCATTTTTGGTACAACGAGCGCGAGGATCTGGCCGGGCAAGGGTAGGAGCGATTGGTGGCCCTTGATGGTCGCCTAGGATTCTGTTGTGTATGAGCCGACCTTGCACATGCTCGACTTCCTTTCCTTCGCGACACAAAAGTACATTCTTGAGGGATGGTTAGTGCAGACTGTACGATACTTCCAAAATACACATGTAGTGTTTGATTGCATTTTCATTCTCAGATCTCCACGTTGCCGCTCGTAGACTCTCAACTGTGTTCACTGACGGCTTACTGCTCGTCACCCTCTACTGCAGCTTTCCCTGCTGCGCTGTCACTCGTTCTAGAACTCGAAGATGTCGCGATGGTCTTCTCCTTAGCTATGGTCAACGTGGAAGGGCCGGCATCAAGTGGCGTTTCCTTTGGATCGGCACCACTTCCAGAACTGACTCTCTCCTTGCCTCTACGAGACGTCGTCGATTGTCTCAGAGGCTCAACCGGACGCGGCGTAAAGTCCTCTCTCCAGTGCACGTTGGCTTCTTCTTGTTCTGGGGTAATGCCTGCCACAATGCAGCGAAAATGAATCCGTGTTTGTGTCAGAGTCTGCGGTGGATCAGCGACTGGCGGTTACTAGATAGCGCCGAATGTAGAGTCACACCTCGCAGCGTTGATACGCATACCATGAGAGCTGCTCGTAGCTCTGCAGTATCTCAGCGGCCTCGTTTCTTCGACGCTGCGACTCAATAGATTCAGTGCGCGGCGTAGTCTGCTGCGGTCGGGCGAATATTCCACCCATGGTGGTGACGGAGCCTTTGGACAAAGTCCGATGAGAGCGAGACATGCTGCCGGGCGGGCGAAGTAGGTTGTACTGCTTGGGGTCACGTTCTCTTGCATGCTGTTGTTACCCGATTCTCCTGCATGCAAACCCACGAGAACCTGCCATTCTGTGCTTTGCGACTGGTTTGATATGCACGGCTTTGATTCTATGCACGGCTCACATGCACTTGGCCGCGCAGACAGCACTTCTGCCAGCCGAGGTCGTCGCCGCTGTGAGACGGCGGATGACTGCGGTGGAAGGCGGAGCGGGGTCGCATCGCGCACGCTGAGGGCGGTGGTGCCAAGGCCGGACTTGGCCTGCAGGGATGACGATAGAGAGAAGTGCGACGCGTTTCCCTCGAAGTGAGCTGTGCTTTGCTGATCTGCCTCCTTCTCTATCGCTGCCATTGCGCCGTTCGCACCACCTTCACCAACACCACAACTGTCTCTCTCAACGTCCTGCGCTGCACTGTCTCCACTTCGTTCCTTGACTTTGCATCGAAAACGAAACATCACGCAGACCACATCGTGTGGTGGAAAGTTACCAGTCGCATCTGCGCTATCGCCAGCTCCATCGACACCGATATTCGAATGCCCGTCTAGTCCTTCCCTCCCGCTGCTGGCCAGCGCCGCCGTCCCGTACACCTCTCTCCAGACATGGCACCTCGAAATCCGTGCTCTTTCCTGCCCCGCCGACTGCAGGTCGTCGTGACACTTGCCATCGTGCTGGTGCTTAGTATCGTCTACTTGGGCAACTCCAATGCAGACGATTACGATCATCTGGTGCAGAAGTTGCCCTACGGTCCGAAGCTGGAAGAGGGCGTGCACAAGGCTGTGGCAGGCTCTCAGCATATCGTCGACCATATTCCTCTGCTGGGCACACCTGCTCACACCCCACCTCCTGAGCAAGCCAACAGCAGTAGCGGCGATACGAGATGGTATAGCGATTGGAAGTGGAAGAACCCCTTCAGCAGCAGCGTAGTTTATGACGAACAGCGGGCCGTGCTACCCCCCTTACAGGAGCGTGCGCCAATATATACATATTACGACAAGCGTGAATCGGACGACAAGAGAAAGAAGGCTGAGCAGCAGCTTGTACAGATATGGAGAAAAGCGTGGTGGGCGAAGGGCTTTCGACCTGTTGTGCTCAGCAGATCCGACGCCATGCACAATCCACTCTTCCGCAATGTGCAAGGCCTGCAGCTAGAAAAGTCCTTTGAGCAGGAAATCATGAGATGGCTCGCTTGGAGCAGCATGAGGGGTGGCATCCTGGCGAATTACATGGCGCTGCCCATGGGTCCCTACGACGACCCCTTGCTATCTTTCCTGCGACGCGGAGAATACCCCAAGCTTACGCGCTACGAAGGCTTGGAGAACGGCTTGTTCGTGGGCACTGCAGAGCAAATTGACGCTGCTCTCAAGGAAGCACTCCGCTCCTCAGCAATCAAACGAGTCAAATTCATGGACGAGGCGCTTCCGGATGACATTATGACGGTAGATCCAAAACACGATGGTATCGCTTTTTACAGCAACACAACCATCACCACCAAATACGAAGCAATTGCAGAGAAGTTGAACGATCCCAAGACTGTTGGCGACGGGTTTGCCATGTTACCTATCTTGATTAACAGCCATCTTCATTTGACCTGGCAAAACATCTTTTCGCGAGGCATCGCTGTGGTCAAGCCTTTGCCGGAGCATACTTCTGCGCTTGTCGAGCCGGCAATTGACATTGCACGCAACCTCTCGCAGTGCGCCGTTTCTCCAATACCGGCTTCCTGCCCACCAAATCGGCCTCGCTGCAAACCCTGCGTCTCCAACAACGTGCCAATAACAGCATCTGTATACTTTCGAAATGATAGCGATCTGTTTCAGATCGGGACTGTACCGCACCCGTTGACCACACAGACTCTCGTCAAGCAGAACGATGACTGGAACGTCTCGTCAATCAGGCGATCTACGGCACGAGACGTGTGGATTCTGGCTGCTACAAAGCTGGTTCTGGGCACAGGCATCTCTTCATTTGCTCGCTTGCCAGCCATGAAGGACACCGTCGCCTCTGAGTTGGGTAGCTTTCGCACTCTGTGGCTCTCGGCCGAGGATCCGCCTCTGAAGGACAACGAACATGACCGAGACGAGCTGGATTGGATCTGTGGATTTCAGTTGCCTCGAGAGCCTCTTGCTGACGGCAAGAGTGAGACGCCGGTACCTGGACCAGAGAGACGGCCACCTGCACCTAAACCGGAGTACGGAGATGGCCCTATTCCGTCAGAAGAGGATTTGCGACGAGAAGCTACACTTCTGGAATCGTGCAAACTGCAGCTGCAGAGTGGGGAAAAGGCTGGTGAAGGACCGGCTGCAGTAAACAAGCGGACGATAGAAGCATGGAATTTGGCAGACACCGAGATATGGAAGTTTGTTCGTGCGTGGAATGCCCGACGGCACATGGAAAGAACAACCTGGCAGAAGGAGGAATCATCCTTCCAGGGCCAAGGCGTTTTCGATCGATGGAAAGACAAGATAAGTTAAGCTAGACAGCCGGGCAGGAACTGGCACCAATTTCACTTCCGCTTTCCTTGAGCCAGTGTGGGGTTCTTCCTGTCTCTTGTCCCAACCGCAACATGACACGAACTCCAACTGCCACCTCGCATCTCTCGCTGTGCATTTCTTACGATATCTCCAGCTGTGGACAGCATAGCATTGCGGGACGTGTCAGAGGGACGACAATACTTGCATGATGGAGGACTTCGATATGGAGGACACTGAAGGCACAGCGCGGCCTCCACCAACACCTAGGCTAGCACCAGTTGCTCTGGCAGCAACAACACCAGACACAGTCGACATGACCGATGAAGACGCATACTGCCCCGCAGCATCCGGCATCTCCGAGAACGCTGCCGACAATGCTAACAACACTCATCACTTCGGCCGAGCACTGGATGGCTGGAGCCTTCTGACTGGCGAGAGTGGTGCTTCATCACATCAGGCTAGTACGTCACGCTCTCATTCGGCTTCGACCTTAGAGGAAGCTGTGGTACCTAGCATCGAAGATCAGCATCAGAATCTTCCACAAGCATACCAGTACGAACCATCGCACTCTGCAATTGAGCGGCGTTCTACCATTGATGGCTCAACATTGCGACCGCGCTCAGCCACGCCTGTATCGCGTAGCCCGTTCATGATGTCCAAATCGCTAGCGCGTGGTGCAGCTGCTCTGGAAACAGCAATGCGCAAACCGCACCCGACGCTGTCAGAACGCTATCAATGGGCAACTCAGATGTTTGCAATCGCGCTCGACTTTGATCAGCGCGCAGTCTATTCTTACGCTTACGACCACTACCTCAAGGCCCAAACATGTTACCGTATCTGCAGGGAAGCGGAATAGAGATCCGCTCCGAAAGAAGAGCTGGACAGGCGACTCGAGGACGTGGGAAGAATCTTGGCCCTGCTCAGGAAGGCTATACAACCAGGCATTGATCAAAGACGCCCGGGAAAGCCAAGGCTAGACTATGGAGTCGTGATCAAGCTGCGTCAGAAAGAAGGGAGTGGGCTACCGGCCTACTCTCCTGTTGCTCTTGGTCCGCCATGGTCTTTACCGCAAGGTCAAAGCGCTGAGCTGGCGGACGACCCCCAGGAATCAAAATCTCGCAGCCATCCCGCGCCTGCAGACTTGTCTCCTGATACAAGGGCTATGACACCAATTGAACAACTACGTGCTCTCACACCGGATAATCCAAACAGAGGCTTGACCGCTTATGTGCCAGATACGGTCGACGATGCTCGAGCTCTGAAGGCACGCGGGCACTTCGACCCACACTTCATTCGTCGGAATTGCTACAACGATGGCATCTGGCACGATCATGAGCAGTCAGCCGCCAAGAACTTCGTCAGACAGAGCACATCGGATGAGATGCAAGCAAGACCCATACCAGACAAAGATTTCTACTGGGACAGCACCGGGACATGGAGCGGGGATGACGCTCTGAGAAAGCACGCTGATATGGAGCGAACTAGACACATGTATCCTCGCCAGAAAATTATCCTTGGCACGGGTCTACCTCCCGTATCCTCTACATCAGCGAAGACCGAGAACATTGGCCCAGCTGAAAGTTGTCGTGCGTGTGGACATATCACAGAAAGCATTCATAATGCCCATTGCTACACTTGTGAGAAGTGCAGCGAGGCGTGGTATTGCTCGAGCTTTTGTCGAAAGACGCAATCACACTGCTACCCAGACGAAGATGAGCCAGATGATGATGAAGTGGTTGGTGCAATATCTGAGGGCGTAGAGAGAGGCATCAGCGATATCAAGAGCAGCAAAAATTCCCAGGAGGATGATGCGATCGCTACCTATATGAAGCAGCTCGGAGAGATGCAGAAACAGGACCAGGACAAAGCTTCTGGCGTGCATGGGAGCCATCCGGAGACCCCACCCCAAAAGAGCGCACGGTCCGACTCGGCTTCAGCTGTTGGAACAGAGAATGGTAAGGGAACCGCTACAGGGAGCGCAGTGGCACCCGAGACATCACCAAACGGAAAGTGGCCCACTGTATTAAACACGATCGCCGTGCCATTGGTCCACAACATCCGCTTTGAAAAGAATAATCATCGTACCATCGAATACCAAATCACATTCCCAAAGCAACAGACCCCGCACTGGGTCAATGGCTTTGATACCGTACTCCGAGCTCCAGCATGGTTGGCAGCGATCAACATTTTCTGGCAGTATAGCGAGAAAAACGCTCCGGCCAGAAAGCACCTTCAGTTTCCAGAGATGCACCCCGAAGGCCTGTCAAGAGATCCGTACTAGTATCACATTGCACCCTCGTCATTCATCAATGAGATCATCGGCTGCACTGTCTCCTCAGACAAGCGTTCACTATTCTACCACTGTCGTAGAGCTGGAAAGCGTTATGGGCCGAAGGAGACGGAGAAGATTAGAGCTTGGGACCTCGGCCCAGATTGGGACACTGCCCTTGGACAGTATTGGGCTCGTTTTGCATATTCCGTTTCGAGGGACAACAGTGCCAAACTATTCCTCCAACGGGAGGCCGAAGAAGCTGAAGAAATCAAAAAGCGAAATGATTCGGTCATTGGGTCATTGTTGCTGAGCGAGAACGATGAGGAGGATGAGGGGTCTGTGGACAGTGGTTATGTAGACTATTGAACGTTCGTGGTACATAGGTGTAAAATAGCTCACGATCGTTTCATGTAGATGGAAGCAAATTTCAACAACACGTAAAATATTTCACCTGTGTTTTTTTTTTCCTTGACAGCTGCTTGCGGCCTGCTAAGTAGCCCTTGGGTACAGTACTGATTGCTCATTCTGCTGATGGCGTCGGGCTGTCCGGCCGAAGTCTGCGTCGGCGTCACTTCGGAGGTCATTTCACCCATCTTGCAAAATCCTCATATATCGCTACATATGCTGAACCCACATTCACCAGGTCTTCTACCTATTGTCTTGGGGTCCGTTGGCCCAATGGTAAGGCGTCTGACTACGATTCCACGTTATCAGGAGATTCTGGGTTCGGTACGTTCAATTCTATATGTTTCGTTGTCATTTCAAGCACTAACAACGCATCAGATCCCCAGGCGGACCTACAACTGACTTCGGTCGCACCAGTCTTTTGCTCTATGCTCAATGCAGCAGCTCTATCTTTTTGGCCTCAGTGCGTCTTCCGCTTGTCGAGATATATGCATTTGAAGTTGAAGTGAAAATTTTCCCTTGGCACTCTAGTTTGCCCCAGCACTGCGAATCAGCCTAGCAGCTCTCCATTAGCAGTCTAGCTGAGGTCAACAACTCTGATATCTACAGAATTTGCTTCGCAAGAGGCAAGTATTTTGCGTCCAAGATCCACGCAAAACGTTGATGGCTTTTCTGTTGTGGCAGGATATCTCACACCTGGCACGCTTCTCATGCCCGAAATGCTGGCATTGACCTTGGCTGGTCAGGTTCAGGAAACACTCCGCGAAGGCAGATATGGAACAGTACACAAGCGAGATAGGTTCTCGTCTATTCATAAACTGCTCAGGTGTACAACGTATGTATCTTGTTCAGGTTCGAACCCATGACAATTTTGGCTGGCTCCACTTTCCCCAGAGACTCCCTTTACTAGCTCGTCCAAACCATGCTCCATTGTCGACATTAATGCTCGGAGCAGGTCTCCCACGGCAAGTACGAGGGACTACTGAACAGCTGGCTTGCACCATAATGTACTGTCTTCAATCCTCTTTTGTGCCCCTCGTCAAAGACTGAGAGCAGGGGTTAAACTCGTGTTTTCGATCTGATGTGCTCCAAGTCCATGCCGCAGAGACGTACAAACGGCCGAAGGAACCTTGAAAAGCGATTGCTATCACGCCAGGCACACGCGTCGAACAATCGCAAAAGCTGCGCGGTTGCGGACACGCGTGTGAAGAGGCGGCAGTCACCCGGAAGATGGAACCTCACTGAAGGCAGCAACGATTACAAGACCGCGACCACCAGCACCACATCGCTCATGACAGAACTGCTTCCAAGTACAGCTAAGACTGATCAGAAATGGACTCCTTCGAAGTGCCTACAATAGCCGAAGACCTCTGGCAGTCCATCGCTGCCACAGACGACGAAAACGAAGCAACTACGCCATGTCAAGACAAGTTCCTCACTGGGAGTAAAGCCATTGACGAAGCTTTCGAAGGTGGACTTGACTACGGCAAAGTGCACTGCATCACTGCCAAAGCAGAACATGGAGCTCGGGAACTTTTGCGCGCGCTGCTCGCCACGCATCTCCTGCGTTCTCCAGAGGCGACAGCAACGATCATTGACAGCACCCTCGCCTTTGACGTCCGAAGCCTACATGCCACGTTGCGCAGCTGCCTTCCTCCGGGTCAGAGTGATGCGATCGAGGCACTGAAGCGGCTCAAGATCAGTAAAGTCTTTGATCGGATTGGAATGATGGAAGCTGTGGCGGAACTTGGCGATGAACTTGGTGGCGAGAAGCAGCAACAGCAACCGGCTGAAATGTCGAAGCTACGGAAGTCAACGATTGAGGATAGCGAAGACGAAGATGACATCCTGGATGAATCGCCAGTGAAGACGGCGACCGCACGTCCGAACACACCAGCTCGCAGCACTGGCCCCAACAGATTGCTCATCGTGGATAGCATTTCCCATGTGATGACACCGATCATCAAGAACGACTACACACAAGGACAAGCGTTGTTAACCTCACTGCTGCGCTCGATAACGGAGGTCACGCAGCAATACAATCTGTGCACGATCGTCCTGGGAGAAGCGGGCTTCAAGCTAGTTTCCGAAGACGAAACTCTCAGCAGATTCAAGTCGTGCAGGATCAAGCCGGCTGTTGGGTATGGCTTGGGCTATCTGGTGGATGTGCATTTCTATCTGCATCCATTGCCCTCCAGAATTGGTCCCCAGAAATTACAAGCCGGGCAGCAGCCCATCCATGTGTTGGAGATAGTAGAAGAAAGGGACGGCAATCGTCAATGGTCCTGGGCAGCATTCCGTTTCACAGAAGAGGGAACTCTAGAAGATGTGAAAGCATGATCGAATGCGAGCAGCAGTGCACCAGGCACAAACAGCTCCTCACAAGCGTCATCCGCTTGCCCTCAGAATACAAAGTCCATGGCTGTGCTCATATTGACCGATTCGCGTTATGTACGTCGTCTTTCTGTCTCTCTCGCGTACCTCCGCTTCTGCGTCTTTACTTCGCTCCCACGGGCAAGTTGCTCTCCGCACCCGGTAGTAATGAAGCCGCTTTCACATTCCTCTCTTCCCTGCTCGCGTCCAATAGCCCCAGACTCCGTATCTGGCCGGCGCTGGGGGCATCGTCTCGCGCCGTCGAGGCTTCACGCTTGCGGTATGCGGCTTGCAGCGCAGCAATCTTCACTGCCTATTGCCATTGTCGGGTTAGATTCAAGGGTTTGGGGTCGGAGGGCAGCGGGCGTACCTCTTTGCGGTGGTGGAGGCACTCGTAGTAGTCTTCCAAGACAGGCTGGCATTTCCTCTTGCCCGAGTCGTCCTCGGCGTTTGTGTTCACGACATAGCACGCCAGAACCTCTTGCCAGAAGGGAAAGCAGCGGGAGGGACCTGTCAGTTCGAGCCGCGGTTAGCCAGAGCAGCTCGGAGCGGATTCAGAAGCGCAGCACGAGGAATGGCCATACCTCCGGCGAGCCCAAAACCTGACGACATGGTGGTGCGGGCGGCGTGTCGCGATGTCTCGTGGTGTGCACTGCTGCCAGTCGGCGACGTCGATGTGCTTGCATTGCATGTGAGCCATTGGGGCTGCGGCAACACCCGAGCTCTCCAACCACCGTCCGCAGGCAAGTAAGCAGCCAAGCGAGCAATGCAGAGCAACGACACAACGTACAATGACACAACATACCGGCGAAATTCTGCTCAGCAATATTTTTGAGGCATACATAAGCGACTCCTCCCAACCCTCCATGTGCAATTTGTCAGGCAGTCGAGCTGCGATCCAGCTATCCCCTTGTCCTCGCAGTAGCAGCAGCACACGCTGCAATGTCTGCAGACTCGCAGACTCGTACGGAACTCCGTGCTACACTTGTCGTCACGCATCCTTCAATGTCGCACTGCAGTCCGCAGCTATGGATAGTCGAAAGCCGCCGCTCCCTTACCTTGGCATGCTCTCTCAAGCGTCAAGAAAGCGAAGTGACTTCCCACGACCGGTCGAGCGAAGAAGTTCGGCCCAGGGAAGCCACCATCGCCTTCAGTCTTGTACAAGTCAGTGAATGGTCGGTCTGATGCTGTCTCGTTCAGCCATGTGGCGACTTTATCAAGAATCTCTGATCGTGTCTTCTTGCTTGCAACTGCCGCAGCTTGGAACTCCCAGTCACTCTTGGTGTATAGATGTCGTGAATCCAAAGGCAAGCCATACTTCTGCATGACGACACCGTACCAGTCGGATTGAGTCTGGTAGATGCGGTCGGGAATGAAGTTCGCCTTGCCTTTGGCTCCAGGATTGAGAGGCGCCTGCACTCCTCCACGGCGAGAGCTTGCAACGGAGCTCTCTGCCACCTCCGTGCTGGGATGGAAACACAGCAAAGCATCGGCGTAGAGAGAATACAGTGTCGTCCAACTGCCGTGCCAATCGTACGCGAGTTTGGCGCGACCTCCATCGCGGCTCATCCCCTGCTTCTCCCACTCTTTGATGTACGCCTCGCTAATGTTGCGATAGTACTTGGCGTCGCTGGTCTCGCCGCTCAACTCGGCGAGTTCACTCATCGCTTTAATGCCAATGATACCTTTGAGTGCGAGATTGGTCATCAATGGAAGCCATCCTGCGAAATCATCGGTGCACAATTGATTGTGTGGATACAGTGAGTAGTCCACCAGGTATCCCGTCCACTGCTTCCACAAACGGTAAGTGCGAGACAGCCACTTCTTCGCTTGATGGCTAGACGTGACGCCGCCAAATTGATCGTCAAGACCAAATATGCCTTCACGAGTTTCAAACTTGGAAGGCAGTGAGAAAGGTGTGGCATCGTCACTCTGCATCTGCAGCTGCTCCTGGCTCTTCGGCTCCCCGAGAGCGCTCCAGGGTGACTGAGCTGTCTCGGCAGAATCGTACGTCAAGCTGTTCACCAGCGCCAGGCCCATGATCAGCATGTCCCCGCATTCTTCGACCTGAAATTTGTCAGTTGGGTTCCACCTTCCACTCGCAGGAAATGCGTTTCAACACCCGAGCGCAGGCCATGACGGCAAGCTCTTGAGCGAATACTTACCGGCATGTATTCATCCCGCCCATCTGGATGTCCCGTCATATTGGGGAAGTGGGTCCCGAGGTCATGCATGGTATAGTCATTCGGGTACTGGCCACTCAGCATGTGCTCCAGGAGCGGTTCCAATAAGTAGGCGAGCCACCTCGGGTTCGTATACAAGAAGAATGGGAAGGCAGGGAAGATGACATCGACAGTCTGGCAGTTCCCGTTGCTGCTGATTTCCTTCAAGAACAAGATCGGATTTTCCGGCGTACCGCTGAAACTGGTCGCACCCAGGACCTGTCGGGCACTCAACTCGACGATGTCCTTGTAGCTGTCGCTCCCGCTGGCATACGCATCTCGAGCCACCTGCTGTGAGTAGTCCCGAGCCAGTGCTCTGGCGTGATCAAAATCGGTGTAATGGAAGTCAATGAGCTCGGCATCGGAAGAAAAGTACGACATCCACAGAGGTCTCATCCAAGTAAGGCCACGGCTAGAGGCGAACTGAGTGACCGGATCTTGAGTGTGAGCTACTGTGAAAACAACACTGTCCTGCTGCGTGCCAGACTGCTGGCTGGCAGAGCTCAGATTGAAAGACTTTACGAAGGCGAAGACGGGCTCCTCATCCATGATGGAACGGAAAGCGTCGTCGACAGAGTTCTGCAAGGTACCCGTCCTCGCAAATCGCTGTCGCAGGATGCCGGAAGTACCAGCTTCGTGGGCAGTGTGCGAGGGACCGGTGAAGTGCAGGGTACCCCATTCGGCGCGGTCCCATTTCTCGGTGAAGAGCTCTTCGTTGCTCCTCTTGACGCGGAAGGTCTTGAGCTTTGCAGAGCCTTTCCGGCTCTTTTCTTCGAGCGCCCATTGGATGTGTGATCCGCGGTCACCACTCACAAATTGTCCATTGACGTCTATGTAGACGTTGACATGGACATTGCCCTTGACAAAGACGGTCACGTAGGACGCAGGTATCGCCTGGCGAAGGGTGGAAGTCGGCGTAATAGGCGAGAGGAAGGACAACACGATCTCTACATTCTGGCTGGAGCTCGAGTTGGAGATGACGTAGGTCAGGTTCGTGGTCGACGCGTCGTACTTGGCGCCCAAGTAGTGTGGTGTGGCAAGATTGTAGTGGTTGCTCTCGCGGTCGAGAGAATCGTGAGGACGGCCGAGGAGCGGATAGACGGTGGACGTGTCTGGCACAGAGGCAAGCACGGAAAAGCCCATCTGGGGAAGCTCAGCACGCTGGGGAGACTCGAGACTCGCGAGTGGTCAACATACCGATTGCCCCGTCCAGAACATGGGCCATTTCGACCACGGCTCCTCTCTCGCATCGGCCAGCCAAGTGGAAAGGTATGGATTCCTCACGATCAACGGCAGGACGGGCGGGGTCAGCGTCGACGCACCGCCGAGCCCGCTGAGCAGAGCGGCTGCCAGCGCCGTCACTGCCTGCGCGCGCATGTTGCGGATGAGGGTGATGGGAATGCTGTTCGCAGGATGAGGGAAGCAGGGAACGAGTGCTGCTTCATGTAGCAGCAGCAGAGTGCTTCATGGAGCTCTGCGACATGCCTCGCCGACGCGCACACACCAGCGTCGATTCTGCGAACCTAATTTGTCGGCGCGAGGCGGTTGGCGGCGAGGGACAAGGAAGGAATGGTCTTGGGGTCATTTGACACACACTAGACCGCCGTGAGCTCCATCATCATGGGCATCATGGGGTCGCTCCTTACAGCCTCTGGTGCGACCGGAGGCTCATCATGGTCGCGGACGCGCTGCCTCGCTGGGCATCTTCACCTCAGCGTCGGTCGCAGATGGCGGCGAGGCATCGCGGCCATGTGGTTGTTCCGTAGGGCTGAGCTGGACAGATCATGCGTCTCGTCTACGTCGCGCAGGATGCATGCTCTCACGCTCTCCCCGCAACTCCCCGGAAATAAAGTCACATGCCGCAAAGGGGGAGCCGGGGCTGGATGGGATTGGGAGTCTCGTACATACTCTTGGAAGCTGGAGACACGAGCATGTGTCGATAACAGCAGAAATGGAGTTTCGTTCCATCCCATGTGGTTGTAACGGTCATGGACGCTCTCCACGCTCGTCGCTCGGCAGGCTTCGCCGACGGAAAGGCGGCCTCCATTGGTCCGGCAGCTCAACCACCCCCATTCCCAGACCACTTCACGTCTAACCATTTGGGGGCGAAATCACGATTGATAAGTGCGATCGTGATCCTGACTAACCTCCAAGGGCTTGAACCGCAATCACGTGTCGTTCAATGGCAGTCCCACATCCGAGACACATCAGGCGAAGGTCGAAAAGAGCAGGCGGGATGCAGTGGCTCCAGACAGACTGTGCCGGAAGTGCATGGAGCCATCGAGTGCGGATTCGGAAATCACGATCTCATCAGTCGATCTGCCCCATTGCGAGAGAAGATGCATTGACCCCATCGCGGCAGTGATATTCGTCCCGCCGATCACTTACGACCGGGCGATGGCGACAGCGCCGCAGGTCCGCAGCAGCAAGAAGACGGAGGAAAAAGCAATCAAGTCGCCGCAGGAGCGCATTCGCGCGAACAATGTTGCGTGCGAGGGCAGCTTTTCGCGTGGCGGCTTGCGCCATTACAAATACTGGAGCAGAGCATGAGTCGGTCGCAGGATTGCCGCGTTGGCCAGCGTACTTGTGGACGTAACCACGACCACTGTGCTCTCCATTACCTGTACACGGGCAAGCCGTGTGGGCGCAAGCGCATCCGAAGCAGGCTGCCGAGGCGCGTCGGCGTTCCCACCGCACGAATCCGAGCAGGATGATGGTGATGACGGGAGTGGATGCGCATGGCCCAGAGATGAGTGGGCTGCTGGCGTCGACGGAGGGCGGGCATGGTGGGCATGGCGTGCAGTGCAGTGCACCGCTGCGAACAACAACATGGGTTCGATGTTCCGTCCAGTCGTTCATGGCAGAGGGAATGACGTCGCCATGGCGTGGCGGGCTCTGCAGCATCAGCGGTACCAGTGCACGGCTGGCACGTTGCTGCTGCCCGCTCGCCATTCGCCGCGCCTTCTTGTCGCGACATCATTGCACGCCTGGCAGGCGCCGTCGTGTGGTGAGGAAGCGACGACCACACGCGCTCATCGGTCCCGGGTCCATCGAGCCCTCCCTTGGCGTCGCAACGGTACATCGCGCCTGCTGCTCTAGCCTCATGCAAACATGGCTGGCTCGCGCGGGTGCGCTGCTGCACGCTATCTCTCTCGTCGAGCCGCAGAGCCTCCCTCTGCTTGCATTGCGAGATCGAGGAAAATGCACTTGACGAGATGATCTGCATGCATCCTGCCCGCCAGCGCCTGTCATTGATCATGCCTCGCTTCTTCTTCACGCACCGCTGCACACGTCCGCTGATGCACGCCGACCGAGCACGAGCTGTCGCTGCGTCCAGGCCCCAATCGACGTTTCCCCCAAGCACAAAATTGCACTCACCTATCCGGGGCACTGCTTCCCTCCGACCGCGCGACTGATATCGACTTCCGTCCTGTTCTCGTTGCGCCTCTCGACCTGCCCGTGTATGTTTCACCCACCACACCACCTGCTCTCGGCCTTCCATGCAGTCGCCACCAGACCACGCGTTGGCCGACGACTCATCCGCCCCGGGTCGTGGCAACAACGCCAGTGGCCCGAGGCGCGACCCCCCGCTGGTCATTGTGTCGGAGCGAGGACGACACAGTGAAGCCTCGCGCCGCATCGTTCGTGCCCAAGCTGCTCGTGCGAGTGCCGCCCAGAGCAGAGAAACCCGAGCCCGGAACCGCGAGACTCAGCAGGCTAATCAACCACCTCGACCAGCCGAAGCCACAACATCGAACAATGCACCCACGCCGCAGCCAAGCCATAGCCATTCACAACCATCATACCAGGAGCCACGGCGTCCCCAGCCTCCAGCTCCGGATCCGAGACGGAACGAAGACAACTTCGACAGCGATGGCATCCTGAAGCCTTTGGTCAATTGGATCACCAACATCCTGCATGTGACTGCAGCTTCCTTCGTCTCCAGCGCAGCCGCGCTTGCCTCCGGTGGCCGGCCTGAGTTGAAGAATGCTAACGACGTATTGGCGGGCGGGAATGGCTACATCGCAGACAGTGGAGTCAAGATGGAAGAGGTGCAAGTGGATCGCGGCCTGCTCAGTCGACGCCTGCCCATCGCGCTTCCTCGTGGCTTCGCGACGCTCCAAACCCGTATCACGATATCTGATGACTTCATGGTCCTGCTGAGTCGAACGGCCTGTTTCGACTACGCCAGCAATGGTGTGCAAGACCGACTGAACGAATTGCTGTTCGACATCGTGATGAACAGGGCCACAACGGCCGTCCTGGATCCGTTGAAGTCGAGCGATCATCCCATATCGAAGCATCTGCGGCTGGCATGCGTCTGTCTGACCATTTTCCAGGGCCAGCGAGCGGATGGTGCAACTTTTGCGGGAAATCAAAGCTACGATCTTGGATTGCAGGCCGCATGGAACGAAGCGATGGTACTCGACCACGCCGCTCTACAAGACCAAAAGTCCGCCGAGGCTGCGCTGTGGGCAGTCTTCGTGATCAGCGTGACTTGCGGATCAACCGTCACCTTCTACCACCAGCTACTCTACACGCTGATGCAAGACTTACAATTGGCGCACTGGAGTCAAGTGCGGAATGTTCTGCTCGACTTCATCTACCCGGGCTCATTCATCGACGCTCCGATGCAGCAATTCTACCAGAAGCTACATCGTGATCGGGATTACTCGCTCGGGGCACCAGGATGAATTCGCCATCCCGTGGCATGATATCTCAAAAAGTACATATACTTGCACGCATCGACCGTGCAAGCCACTCTCGTAGATCGACATGCGCTGTCACAAATCGGGGAGGTCGTATCGGATCGGATCAAGGCTGACTCCAAGCCCTAAGATTGCATGGGCAGTACATACATTCATGGCACACCGCAATACATAGCAAAGCTGCCGCGACTGAGACGTCGTGGTGGGGAGACGAGGACAGCTCCTGGCGCGGCTGTTAGAGATGTCTCGACAGCACGAAAGTACGGGTGGGTCGTCAGTACCACGTGGAGTTGAAGGAAGTGAATGCGCGAAGCTGCTACATGGTAGCCAGAAGTAGCTTATTACAGATGCGAGCACTGTATCGGGCATGCATGTTGGAACACCTTCGAAGCAAGTGTCGTTTATCTGTGACCATGACGTTCGTCAGCGCTGGACCTTGTTGATCCCGACTTTTCTTCTACGTAAAGTCGACGATGGCCTCGCGGGCGACTGTTGGCCCCACTGCAGCGGCGAGTTCTGCAAATATGCCTTTGATAGTCTTTGCATCAGAGATATCACCCGAAATCCATGACACTATATGCTGCGATCTTGTTAGTCCAGTCGATGCGCTTCCGGCAGACCCATGGGCACAACTCACCTGTGCCAGAAAGACGCCCATCTCGCGCCCAATTGAGACTTTCATGCTGCCGAGATCAATCTCCTCTTGCAGCTGAGAGATGGGCAGGACACCCGGCATGCCCAGTGTCAGAATGGAAAGCCCAGAGTTCATGGCATCGAGCGGTACTGGAAACATTGCCTCCTGTTCGATGTCACTCTGCCCCTGAGCTTGTTTGTCTCGCTCCAGCGACGGACTGGCGTATCGTCTGCTCTCCATGAGAGCTCTCAGCTCATCGTTGAGCGGATGCCAGTCCAGACTGTGGGGATCGAGAACGTATTGTGGTTTGTAATCGGCTTTGTATCGCATCTTCTTGCAAGTGTGTATGTAGTAGCCCACTATGCGTTGTTACACGTTAGAAAAGCAGTTTTGTGATATGAGATCTGGTCGTGAAGGAACGAGAGACGACGCGAAATCTGCGGTGGGACTTACTGTAGTAGTACTGATACCCTTGCTCGCGTGCAAGTGCTGCTTCTCTGAGAGCTGATATTTTGCCAAAGGCGTATGATTCGAAGTCTTGATGGTATAGGAAGTAGACTCCGCTGACAGCGTGGGGGAGAAGATCCAGGACAGCCATTGCTATGAGGCGGCCATCAAGACTGGTCATACGTGGTCAGCGCTTTCACAGTACGTGCGAAGCTGGTGTCTCCTACCGATAGCATTGATGAAAGCTGCCGAGCTGCTTGCCGTCTTTCTCAGTGCGACGCTTGAGAGGAGAACCACATAGGAAACGACGGAAGCCGGATTTGCTAATGTCGTCGTCGCCTTCTCCGTGAACGTTTCGCTGATAGTTGTCGAATAATGAGAATTTCTCCTGATAGACCCGCAAGTGATCAGCGAGTGCCTCGATAGTTCCGCAATCATTGCGCCATGGTACTCACCTCTGAGAAACAATCAGGTTCAAGCTGCACTGTGAATCGGTGCTGCGGCTGAATGTCCGGCTTCAGCTGACTCGACTCGCTCTGGTGTACCGCTAGCGTTAAATCGAACTCACTCTTTAGGCGTTTCTTCTCCCTAGAACCGAATGAGTGGGTAAATCAGAGACCAGATTCAGATGAACTCACTCTCGAGGTTTGGGGTATTTCAGTGCTGCTGCTTTGGTGTATTCGTCGCCCAGCACGAAATGGTTCCATCGATTTAATGCTTGACGCTGGTCTTTGGTCGGCTTGAACTCCGCCGCCGGTAGTCTGGACAAGGTTAATGACGCTATCGGTGTATTGACTGAACTGGAGGTCTACCGGATCGTGTAGTGCGTGCAACATGACCTCGCAGCGTCTGGAAGATACAACAAGCTGCCGGAGCGCCTCCATCCGCGGTCCATCAGTTCCTGGTAGTGTTCTGGACTGAGACTCTTGGTCCTCATGTAGTACGAGGCACCTATGTCATCAGGTCAGTCCCGAGCGCCCATCGCTTTGGACGAGCGAATTCATCGTGGCGAGAGCAGTGGCTTCATGCGGTGTAGAAATATGCGCCATTCGAGGAGATGTGCAAAGGAATACAGGTGCACTGCTGATCGATTGAGGCATACGAGAGTCTGGGGTGCGCCCACTGTTTTCTGATTTGCGGCAATAACCACAGTCACCGGATTGATACCCTAGAACAATCATTACTCATCTGCAGAAGACGGAGCGTGTCAAGCACTGCCTACCAATTGGGGTCAACAGCGACATGGCGGGAGAAAGACAGTGCTGCATGGTGAAATGGGCGAGCCGACGGCGACGCAGCGGGCGTCGTTGCGTCGGCGGCGTGGGCGGTGAGAGGGCCACAGGTCAGTGGGACGGCGACGGCGACGGTGTGGACCATGTCGTCGCCCAGGAATAGTCAATGTCACTACGAGGCGTGGGAGGCGGACTGGAGGCAACGCCTGGAGGACGAGCACGTCGGGGGTTGCAGCGACGCGAACGCCGACCGCAGACAAGCACGCATTGTTGATTGTTGCCGGCAATGCATTGATTGCAGCGCTGCCCCTCACCCGCCTCTGGTTCTGCTCTCCTTTCGACAGTAAACAGGTTACCGCGGCTATAGCGGCGCCAGGATGTTTGCCATTAGTGCCTTGCCCATCTTGTCCATGCCGCGCTCTGTCCACAATAAGCACGTGGCTGCAACCCAAGTTTTTGTTCACCTCCGCCTCCTCCCTTCCTCCTCCTTCTTCTCCTCCGCTTCCACCACTTTCTCCCCCATAATGTCCACCACACTTCACAGGCCTGCTCCGCGACTCTCGTGGCCCGCCCGCCGCAAGGGCGTCTGAGCCCGCTCGTCACCGCCGCCCACCCACGCTTTTCGTGTGCTTGGCAAGCATACTAAAGCTACACCACCGACGAACCCGGCGCACACCGAGCCCCGCCTAGTCACCTCGAAGCACTTCAGAAAGGGCCGTGGCAGCGCTGTTGCACACACAGTCGCCTACAGGCGCTGGCGCGCCCTCAACACGAAGCCGTAGCTGCCATTGTCAACATGGCTCAGCAGCAAGGAGAACGATCGATGCAATCCAGAGTTGGTAGAGACAGGCAGAGGTATGATCGCCTTTTTCCCGCTCCGTCCTCTCCAGAAATCCAACTGACACGTGACTCACTCAGATATGGCCCCAACGGCGAGCGACTCGTAGCGGGAGTTGTGCCCCTGAACGCAGAGCGTACCTACGTGATGTTGATACAAAGCTCGAGTCGCAAGGGCTGGGTCCTACCCAAAGGAGGCTGGGAGACCGATGAGAGAACCTGCCAAGAAGCGGCATGTCGTGAAGCCTGGGAGGAAGCTGGCATCGAGTGTCGCGTGCAAAAAGACTTGGGCACGATCGAAGAAAAGCGAAGCGAAGCTGCCATCCGCAAGTACGGAGCCGTCGCACCGAAGGCCCTGTACCGCTTCTACGAAGTCACAGTCACCGTGGAGCGTGAAACCTGGCCGGAGCAGCACAAGAGAGACCGGAAGTGGATGACATACCGGACGGCTAGGGAGCTCTTGCAAGACCGTCCTGAGCTGCTGGAAGCACTCGACCGATGCAGCATTAGACGATAGACGCGGGATTGGGAGTTTCGATTGCGAAAACGCAGACGCATGAGCGGAGACTCATATGGGCGGAAGAAAATGTCGCTTCACATTGCTGAGTCTGCTACTCTAGACGCAATGGTAATCAAAAGTACTGCCTCTTGCTGTTTCGTTGTGTATTTCATCTGGTCAATTCAAAACGCCGTTACCCGCGCTATGCTCCTCGTGCTCCATACGAAACCGCGATTTGGACCCTAGTCCATGCGTCTCGATCTGTGAACGCCGCAAACCCATGTGCTGCTGTCCACACCGCGTAGTGCTCCAGAACGCCTTTCCCATACGTCAAATACCCACGCTAGTCGCTTCTCAACATGCTCTCGACGAGCTCGCCAAGCGGCCCATACCATTCTCCCTTCTTATTGCCCTTCTCGTCTGCCAGCCCGAACTCTTCCACAAAAAGAACGTAGTGCTTGAACCCAGTATTGAGATGTGCTTCCAGGCCCAAGCCTCTGATCACGCTGTAGTGGTGGCAATAGATGTGTGCGTAGATGCGGTACAGGCGCTTGAAAATGGTGCGTATCGTTTGCTGGAAGTTGGAGGGGAAGGGCACACCGGGATGCGTTGGGAACGTCGTGGAGTTGGACAGATGGTTGGATGTCCATGACAGCAGGTGGGAGATGTACGTGGGCGCGGGCAGGCGGGTCGGCTTGGGGAACTCGGGTGGATCATGCCAGAGGTATTCGAACTCGTCTGTGGCTTTCATCTCGGGACAGGACTGCGGTGAGCAGAACTCGGTGATTGCGCCATATAGCAGGTTGATTTGATTGTAGAAGTCGACCACTAGGGCCACGTCAGCGGGCACAGCTGGAAAATTCTTGCGTTGTTCATACCGTTCACTGCGAGCCACTCATCTCTGTCTTCGCCTTCTGGAAGCTGCACGACCTTGCGCAGACTCCCACTACCTAGCGTGGCTTCGGCGAACTGCTTAAGCTGCCAGCTGTTGGTTCCCTTCTTCCGCGTTTGAGGTTGGAAGGCCGTGCCGCGAGCAGTACGGGCATTGCTGTTGCTGCGGGTCAAAAGGTCAGCCTTGTTCATGATGCCCTCTAGGCCCCAGCCCAGCCCACGTCCTCGCCCGCCCTGCATCTCGTGCGGTCGCTGCTCGTCACCGCCAAAGATGTGTTGGAGATGTCTCTGCAGAGGCGAGCGATCTGCCGCCTGCGGATTTTGTGGGCACGGGACGTGGGCGCACGACTCGGATGCGGCGAGCACATTGGACTGGAGCGCGGGCAGCGGCTTGGGCGACTGCAGGTAAGGCTGAGGAGGGGAATGTTGGGCGACGAACATTGTGTTCATGAAGGAGCTCATGGCCGTGTGCAGGCCGCGCGACGCTTGTGTTGGCCTCGTCTGCAGCTGCTGTTGCTTGCTGCTGCTGCTACATTCCAACAGTCGTCAGCGGGGACGGCGGTATTGTGCTCGGGATCAACGAACCGCTTCTAGTGGCCGCGACAATGCTGGACGGAGATCGTGCGCCGCTGCTCTTAGCACGTAGTGAGGGGCGGAGGGCGGGTGGCGGTGCACAGCGTAGTGGAATAATGAGCAACGGCGAGACAAGCGGAGAGAGGTGAGGTGTCGTGTGCACCATGCGTCGCACAAACATGTTTTCTACATCGAGTAATGGACAACAAACACCGGGATTGCCCAGCAACGCATCACACATCGACTCCCATTGCACGACGAGGGTCTGTTAATGCTCACGAAGTTCGCCATGTAGCAAGTGAACGTCTAAAGAATTTATCACACAAAGCGTCTCGAAGAAAGTGGCATCGTTTCGGAAACTAGCCTGAGTGAATCCTGCTCTCAGTATGGAGCACCAACGCCCCCTCACCAACGCCGCGCTATGCTTGCCAATTCTATGAGCTCATGTCTATTGTTCGTGTCTCAGTCAAGCACCTTCCTCAGGTACTCGTAGATGTAGAAGATGCCCGCCGAGCTGGGTGCGCTCCTGCCCACCGTGATACCGCATCCTCGGTACAACCCTTTCAATCCGTGCGCTCGAAAGAGCTCCTTTCCGACGTTGTAGAACGAGGGCTTTACACCCGTCAGCTCTCCCGTTTGAATCTTGCTCTTGATCGTGTCGGCAGGAAAGAAGAGGAAATTGTACATAATGCCGGCAAGGGCTCCTGAAGACAGCCGCTGCCATATGGGTAGCTCATCGGTCTCGGGGTTCGCCAGCCAACTCTTGAAAATCAACGTCGAAAACTCGTAACTGCCGAACCATGCAGCGCCCCCACCAGTCTCGCGGACTAGCGTGCCCATTTGTCCTCTCCAAAACCCGGCAATTCCATCCCGTCGCCATATATCTGCTATGATTGCCGTCATGCTCTGCTTCGATCGCAGCGTGGGGTCGAGGGGTGATTGTGCTGGAACTTGTATTCTGCACTTGACAAGCTCAATTGGTGTAAGAACCAGCGATGTGAAGGAGCCAGAGATGGCGCCTGCTGTGACGAGCGCTCCGATAGGCAGCTTCTCGCCATCGGTGTTGCTGGAGTAAATGGTTGCTTTGAGTACATTTTGAGACAGCCGGTAAGCCCAAAAGAGCGAGGCATTCTCTGCTGCAGCGCCAACCAGCGGCGCGCCCAACCCACGAAAGAGACCCCTCAGTCCATCCTTTGCTAGACTCTGCTTGAGGCAATCCAAAGCACCGGTGTATTGAAGAGGGTGTCGGTTTGGCTGGGACTGCAGACGCACTTTGATGGTGTCAAATGGGTACTCGAAGACCTTGCCTACCATGCCAGCCACGGAGCCACATGATATGTCCTTCAGCGCTTCAATGCCTTGTCCACTGGCCGTTGTCGGAGCTTGAGCCATCGTCACCGATGCTGTGGTCGTGGAGAGCGTGGCGCTGTCCGCAGTGGTCGCCGCTGTCCCGGACATGACACAGGAGTTGGCGACAGTGTCGGGGTGTTATCGTAGCAGTACCATCTGGGCATGGGTGTGCAAGAAGAAGAGCAGATGCAGAGGTTGCACTGGCATTGCATTGAGTCAACGCCGAGCGAGCACCCCAAAAGCCGCACTTCTCCCACGCGTTTCACTATCGATAGCCGGTGCCACGGAGCTAAATTTTGGTCGATGCAGAATTGCGGACCAGGCCCACGCACCCACGGCGCATGCATGCGACTTTCTTTCCTCCCACGAGCAGTCTTGACTACCCACGCACACCACCATGTCCGCGACGACCACATCGACGACACCGGCAAATGCGCCAGGCATGCGAAAGAATGGCAAACAGTGGCACGAGACCCGGCGAGCTTTTCGTCCTGCTGCTGGTCAAACGAGCTACGCAAAACGAGTCGCACGCGAATCGCAGGCCGCCGAAGTGAAGAAGGTGGAGAAGGAGATGAAGGACGAGAAAGAGCAAGAGCGTCAGGTAAGTTTGGCCTCGTACTGTCAGGCGAAGCGAACTCCAGCTGACTGTCTGGTGTAGCGCCGTATACAAGCCATCAAGGACAAACGCGCGGCCAAAGAGGAGAAGGAGCGCTATGAAAAGATGGCCGAGAAGATGCACAAAAAGCGTGTGGAGCGACTGAAACGTCGAGAGAAGCGCAACAAGCTGCTCAAGTCGTGAAGGCGCTGAGCTGTGTCTGCACGTCTCAACATCTCCACATCTCCGTGCCCTTGCGACCACATCGTTGGCTCATGGCGTGCACTATACGCCTTATCGACCCCAGGTCTTATCAGGTTTATGCCAGGCAAATTTTTTGGAGCATTCAGCCGCCGCGGCCAGCCATCCCAATGGACGACATACGAGTGCATGCGTAGTCGTGATCGTGTTACTGGCTGTGAGCGATGGCGGGACTGCTGCATGGCGGTGTGTGATTTGGTTCATCCGAGACAGTGCTTGGGCTGTCTCAGTCGTATGGAAAGTATCGATAACCCTCACGCGTAAGAAATGCAACGAGGTCAGCAAGGGCCGCTGTTGTTCTCCGGTTTGTACGGAGCATTGAGAGCCTGGTCTATGGGGAACAGGCCTCGGAGAGCCTCGAAGGAGTGGAAGTCATGACGGACACAAAAATTGAGCGGTGCCAGACTGGGCCCGTTGTGCCAGCAGGGCGAGGGACTGGGCCGCCACGAATGTCCCTTGATGGACGTTTCTGGTTTGAGGACGAAGTCGAATTTCTGGTGGCTCACAGCCATCCGTCCAGAAGGGCCCAATGTGAGGGTCGTGCGTATTATCATACCAGTACAGCTAGCAACAATTGACGGCGACGCCGACCACATGGCACGCGACTGTGGCTTCTCGTATGACAGCAAATGGTGGCTTTTCGTCCGACAAACCAAAGCGGCAAAGCACACAACTTCACAGCTATCTGCGCGGCCTGTGCTATGGTGGGCGCTGCAGCATCAGTACACTAAGCCTGATTGGGGGCCAAGTGGACATGCACGACACGTCTTCCAAGCGGCCAAGGGGCGCCACATCGAATAGCAGGCCCGATTGGGATCGCGGCAAGCTCGATTGGCCGTCTGGACGCGAGAAAGGCTGCGACTGGCTCGACAATTTTGACCTACTCTGTTCTGCTGGATCTGCTCTTCGCTCTCACCATTCGCAATTCGGGGCCCTTTCAGCACGCACGTGCACCTGGTACACCGCCCAGCAGAGAGATGTGCATCAGACGTCTGATGAGCTGACGACAAAGGCCCGTCGCTGCTCCAGCCTCAACTTCGCAGCAGATGTGACTCGCGGCATGCACGACGCTGCTGATCGCACACGCTGCCACGGCTGCGACAAGGACGGCGTGCAAAAGTTACCATCAGCAGCGCCATCACGATGCCGATGCGGCCTCGCCGGCGCCGAGAGCTGCGGGAGGCGGCCGGCTCCCGTCAAAAATCAATGCTCCCACGAGGTGCCAGCATTCTGGAACACCGCCACTCACAGCCGCAACCGCGTCTTGCACACCCAAATTCGACGAAGAATCCACTGCCATGTGTGCAGCACCACGAGACAGCGCTCCTACACGCGTCGAGGCACGCGAGCACGCCTATCCTGAACAACTCATACGCGCGTCTTGCCAGCTGCGTGCTGCGCATTGTGCTCTCTGAAGATCCCCAAAACCCTTCGATTATGCTACCCGAGCCGCTGTAACTCTGTGCGTCGTCTGCATCATTGAGTTCACGCCTAGTATGCAGCGCCAGTCCAGCTCGGGTTATCACATTTTGGCGAACAACGGTGCAGACTGCAGTGGCTCAATATGATAGTCCAGCCCTCAACGGACGTCCATGAAGTGTAAGTATCTATACCGCCTTCATCACTCTCGCCGTGCGCACTCCTTTCTCTGCAACTCGCGCCCACAATTTCCTACTTGATCGTGCATTCGAGGTCAACATCCACCTTGCAACGAGCTTCTGGTTGCAGTGTACCACGCCCCGTAGAGCGACATCGGCTCTTCCGTCCAACCGCGGACCAGCAGACAACTTCAATCCAATGCGATTCTTCGCATGGCTGCAGTCCCTCCGTGGGAGGGAGCATGAGGACCTAGGCCACTCACACTCCCCATATCAGCGAGCAGACCGATCGTCGACATTCTCGAACACACTCGCCCGCAATACACGCACAGCCGCAGTGAGAAGCCCCGATGCAGATTCAAGCCGCCCAAAGGATCCTCGGAGGAGTCGTGGACTGTCGATGTCTCGAACAAGGTCGATATACAACAACCGCCGCAGCTGGTTTGGCGGCCGTCCCGATACGGATGAACAAGTGCCAGAGATGCCGAAGCTCGTGCCTGCCGGTCAGGTGAAGGACATTCCGCTCTCTGTGCTTCCTTCCAGTCCGGCCGAGCAAGCCACTGGTCAGCCGCGCGCGGCGAAGCGACAGTCGTCGAGATTCGCTCAGAACGAGAGAGGGCCAGTGGCAGCACTGCCAACACTCCCTTCGATGCCCGTCACCGTCGATAGATCAGCACAACCGGCCACGTCCACCCTGCCCGCGGACAAGCGACGCAGTAGACATGCTTCGACGAGCACTCTTCGAAGGCAACCCAGCATCAGCAGTATCAAATCAAGACGATCTCGCTCCTCATTCTGGGTGTCTTCTAATCCAGACGATTCCGACTCTGACATCCCGCCTGTTCCACCTCTTTGCCGCGGCGAGTCGTCGGAGTCAGTACGACGGGATGATTCGGAAGACGACATGCGCACGTCTCGCCGTCTCACACGCAACAACATCGAGCCTGCGAAGTCACGACCTCTCAGCGTCGTGAGCACAGCCTCTCGAAAGTCTTACGTGCCGAGATCGGCTGCGAAGGGCTTCTTGAGTTCTACCAACGGCGCGTCAGACGAATCGCGCAAGAGCTTCAGGAAGTCTTTCAACATGGAAGACGAAAGCGCCATGGTGTGCTTGACCGAGGAACAGCGCATCGAATGGGCGAAGTTGATGAACGGCGACATGAAGCTTGCAGAGGCCACACGAACGTCAGCTCCAGAGATGGATAAGGAGGCCAACAACCCTCCTAGAAGACCAAGCTACGCCAATTCGCAAGCGCTCGCTGCTTTGGAATTCGGTGTTCGGTGAGCGCCTGCTGGCTCACACGATATGCCCCATGACTTGATGATTTCCTTTTTCTTTTTCCTTGCATGTATGGAGTCGCTATGGTACAAAGAAGCAGACCGGATCGGTCGTATCTCACTCATGTTGGCGTCCTGGGGGGTTTTTTTTTGGCATTTTGTACAGCCACGGCGGTCAAGCCGGACAGCATTCTATAGAAATGTAAACAAGGTAGACTCTCATCAAGCAGTCTGCTCCTTCTGATAAAATGACCTTTCGATTACATTGAATCTCTCGCGTGGCTTGACATCTCCTCTTTCTCAAGTTTTCTGCAAGTGCACGTGAGAGACTACAGAGCGCCGCATCGTGTTCAGCCGAATGCATTTAACCGTTTTCGCTCGGCTGATCTCTCTCCGTAGGACTAAGTGTTGTTGGGGTACCAAAATAACAGCTATCTTGTTGCTGTCTTCATTTGAGGAGCAGAAGAGAGTGTCGACTCATACACGCTCAAGATAACATAAACATGGGTCGCGACAACGATTTCGAAAACCACGTCATTGCCATAACGGGCGGAGCATCTGGAATCGGCCTCTCCACTGCTCGAATTCTACTCTCAAGGGGCGCGAGTGTCGCTATTGCGGATGTGGATGATGCAGCGATTGCACAGGCGAATGAGTCGCTAGAGCCGAAAGAAAGGGTACTTGTTACCAAAGTGGATGTTTCGAGGCGTTCCGAGGTCGAATCTTGGATTGCTGGGGCGAAAGAGAAGTTTGGGAAACTCACTGGGGCGGCGAATTGTGCGGGCGTGATAGGAAGGTGTGTATCGATGCTGTGAAAATGGTGTGAACCTTTGCTAACAAGGTATTGTTCTTCGTAGACACCATGGCACGCGGACTGTGCAAGAATTGGACGACGATCAATGGGATCTTATCATGAGGATCAATCTGACAGGTATGTGAATATCCTCAACATCAGCCGATGGCTTCAAGACTTCATCGGCACATGTGGTCTTCCTCCACGCGTTCACTGACGACACGATGCCAAATCAGGGATGATGTATTGCTTACGAGCCGAACTGAACCAAATTTCATCTCCGGGAAGCATCGTATGTGTGAGCTCCGTGCAAGGGCTGTTGGGCTTCGCTAGCCATGCAGCATATGCCGCCAGCAAACATGGTGTTCTTGGGCTGGTAAGAAGTGCTGCAAAGGAGGTCGGCGAGCGCAATATTCGTGTCAATGCTGTCACGCCGGGATCGATACAGACGCCACTGATGGACAAGCGGAATGCGCTTGAGGGTGTGGATCCAAACGATTATCATCCAACTCCAATCAATCGACTTGGGACGTCCGATGAGGTGGGCAAGTTGATTGCGTGGTTGTTGAGCGATGAGGCTTCTTTTGTTACAGGAGCGACTTATGCTATCGATGGAGGTTGGGCGTGCTAAAAGTGCTATGATTGTGGTGTTGCCAGCGAGATGTGGCCTTCATTGTCGTACACAAGCTCTCGGATCTTTGCAGAACGAAGGTGGTTCTCGCCAGAGATTGATGTATCATGGTAGCAGAGCCACCATTTGTTCTGTACTTCGTCAGTAACATAACATTCTTACGAACATACGTATTGAGGCAAGCGTTTAGTATACGTACCTTGAATTCAACGATCGAGTGATGTGTTGTCCATCCCTGAACCGGCTCAAGGATTCTTCCTGCGTAGGTAAAAGGTCCTGTCGGCGAGTCGCTGATCGCATACACAATGTAATGAGTGTCTCCAGTCGAGTAGCTGAAGTAGTACTTATTTCCTCGACGATGCATCCTGGACTGGTCAGATCATTCGGAAACACAGAAGAGAGAACGACCTACCAAGCAGCCTCAAAGAAGCGTCTATCGTGCTTGCTCGCGTGAATTGGCTTTCCGTCTTCATCGTTGAGGACCAACTCCTGCACACCTCCAACGAAGCTCTTCATGTCTTCACTGAGCTTCGCATATCGAGGCATGATAGCTGGTTCATCACCAGTTGCTTCCATGGTCTGGTATGCGTCTGCATCATACTTTCCAGATCGCCAACACTGGGATAATGTCAGCAAGTTTCTTGGGTCACACTAAGTCTTCATACCTGCAGCTGTCCTCCCCAAATACCACCAAAGTATAGATACGCCTAAGCTTGTGTCAATATGTCAACATGCCAAACTCGGGCCATGTTATCTTACTTGTGAGTCGTCATCGATGAATACTGCTGGGTCTATGGAGTAGCTACCAGGTATAGGAGCCTTTTCCGGGATGAAAGGACCTTCAGGCTGATCGCTGATCGCAACTCCTATTCTGAAGACGCCTTCGTGATCTCGCGCCGGGACTAAGCCAAAATTAGTCGCAACCTGAGTTCATGAGCTCGGGCAACCGCACAGAAGAAATAGTATTTGCCATTCTTGGAGCCACAGTCCGGTGCCTAAGCAAGTCAGTGATGATTAACAACCACGATCGGTCAGATGTGGCTGACCCATAACTGCTTCGCCGCCCATTCCACATCGGCGACCTTGAAAGCAACACCATGTGTCGTTACAGGTCCCCCAATTTCGTCCATCGACAGGACGTGGTAGTCCGCCATGTCATACTGCGAGCCATTGTCGTCGTCTGGAATATCTGTCTTGCGGTCATGCGAGCCATAGATATACAGCTTGTTGTTGAACACCCGACCACTCGGATCCGCGAAGAAGTCGTCCTTGACTAGTGGTTGAACGTCTGCCATTGTGAGTAGCTCGGAGAGTCACAACAATGCACTTGTACATTGTGATTGCATACTCAAAATGTCATATATACGAGTCGCCATGTTAATTAGCCTCAAGGGAGAAATGCTGCGTTCGGTTCATTATAGCCTAATCTGTACTCGCTGAATGGCTTGGCATGAGGAGCATATACTCTGCCGCGTTCTTCAAGGTGCTGAGCTCGCCTCTGCAGATCCGAGATGCGGAAGTGTTGTCGTAGGCCTCTTATCGCTCGTGTCATGTCGTGAGGTTGTTCGAAAGTCCCAAATCAGGCTCAAAACATGACATTCTGGACGTCGTCACGGAGAGAAGTCTTACACTTTGAGAACGTCACGGATGCAACACCCACGAGCTCTGACTAGCAAACAATTGTGAGCGTATTTGATAGTACAAGATAGGTTCCACAAACAAGCTGTCTGCTGACACAAGCACTCTTATTTCGTTGATAACGTGCAGCACGTGCGAGGTCAAAGCGATGTATTGGAGCTCAAGGGGTGTGTCAAATCAGCAGCGGCAGTTATCTGCTGATTGCGCAGACACAGATGTTGGCTCAGAGTCGGCTATGATCGTGACCTTGCCGAAGAATGTCATATGCCCAAACGAGAGACCACTTACATGTGTGCTGCCTTCCAGACACGCGGGGCGAATATAGCAGACGATCTCGCTCCTGGTAGTAATTATCACAGCTTGTGTGATCCATCGTAGAGCTTGCTCTCGCCGATGTGCATGGTGATGCAGCTCCCTGTAAAGCCGTTGCAGCGGTCCAGATCGCGTAAACCTTTGTGAGGCATCGTCGGAGTTTAAGAAGAGACACGCAAAGTTCGTTCCAGGACGGTGTACATCGAAGAAGGAAGCTCACTTTATTATGTACTTGTGACGATGTTAATGCTCACTGCGGCGTTGGTATCATCAGTACACGGCATGGACCAGGGAAAATCCTTGGCTGCGTGATCCAGACAGTGGATGCCTGGCTTCGTAAGTACAACCCCCGAGAGGTAGCAGAAGCCTCCACAGCATTGTGCAAGTGGACTAGACCCGGGCAATAGAATGCATCGGCGGATTCGTCTTGCACGGCATGAGACTTGGGATTTGCGTGACCGGACAGGCAAATTTGCAACGAAGCCCGAGTCCTCAAGGCGGAAGACGGCAATTGCGTGGTAGAAGACGGTCATTGGCACCGCGGCGTAGCAGAGCGAAAGTGACACTGCCAAACAACACCTTCTGTGCCAAGCGAACCGTGTTCCGAAGTGAAAATTGGGAGATGCTTGGAAAGTGGTCCGTATTTCTGAAGGAGACATTTCGGGAGCTGACACAACAGGCTTGGCCAAGCAGAGGACCAGAGGATCTGCGTTCAGTAGCGCGCACTGCCGTCCGTGGCTTCGTGTGCGCCAAGGACGAAGCAGAGCATGCAAAGCTATTGGCTGACTTGGCTTTCGTGTGCAAAGGGCCACGGGCCCACGCAGTGTGAAGCAGAGTGCACCAGCTCTTGGTCACCGACTCACCGAGCAGCCAATTCCGAGTGGCAGCGGTGGGCCAAGTGGAAGGGCGCGTGGATGGAGGCACGCCCAGCTTGTCGAGGCCACGCTGAGGCGGCGAGAGCGGCATGTTCTCGTGTCTGCGCAGGAGCTGGCATGGCGGTAGAAGAGCGCTCGGCAGACCTTCATCGTCAGTCGCTGGCTGTGGTCATGATTCGGCGTGGAAAGTGTGCTGCTGTAGCATCACAAGACTGCGATGCCATCGCCAGAGCCAAGCCCGCCTGCTCCGATTGCAAAGGTGGGCGTAAAGTGATGCTCGACTGCGGCAGCCGGCAGGCATTGCGTGGACTCATCGAGCTTGGTGGTGGTGGTGGTGGTGGCGGCGACGATGGTCGGAGTTGCAATAGTGCTGGAGTCCACCGCGGTATACAGGCCGTGAGCATCGCATCAGTACCATAGCCATACACGCATGCATCCGTCGCGGACTCAGCGCCGCCAAGTCGTCTCCTTCTCGGTGCGTGACGCCGGGCGCTGATGACAAGAGCTGCGAGAACAAAGCAGACTTGGCGACGACTGCGTGCTTTGCGCGGACTGCTATTTAGCCGTTACCTTCAGCTTCTGCCCTGAGGATTTAGCGTTATAGACTGCACCCTAGCCGGGCCCTCAGCTGAGCGAGTTGGCGAGCATAGCGAGTGCTCAAAGCTACGAGTTTAGGGTTATCAGCAGAAACGATTGCAGAAGGCACAAGGCGATAGATAGAGGTAGTGATTTCCATCTCAAGCGACAGATTAGCCTACAGCGAGAGAGGCAGCGGCGTTGTGCATCTGGCTGCAGTGCAGTTGCAGCAATCAAGTATAGCTACATAGCCCTAAGCAGTTTTGTAGCCAAATAGTGAGCATGTGCTTGCTAAATATCAATTCGCCAATGCTTGCTGCAACGAAGAGCGCCGCAGATCCCTGGATCCATCCCATCGACAGTAGGCCAAGTCCAAATGCTTGGCCCCAAGAAACACTCTCTCGTCGCTGGCGCGGCGGGCGGGCATGTGTGCTACATATGAGCTGGCGGCGTCCGCTGCTGTCCCTGACCAAGATGCCGCCTTGCTGTCGCTGTTGATGTCCTCAACCCCACCGCCCTCGGCCGTCGACAGCAGCTTCCCATCACGCCTAGCGGCAATTCCGTCACCATGCCCGCCTCTACGAATCCACCGCGACACGACAGCGACTCAGACGACACGCAAGATCCCTTTGCGACACCGCCCATAGACTCTGCGAACACACCCACTCCGCCGCGACCCGTAGCGTATCCCGCTGGCAGGAACATTGCACAAAATTGGCACTCTGGACCCAGACCACCGCTATCGCCGACCAACTCTCACCATGATTCGCTCACCTTCCCCACCAAGTCGGCGTCCATGTCCTCGTCAAATACCAGCACTACGACACCCATATCTTCCATTGACTTGGAGAAAGGCGGTCTCGGACGCGAAATAGAACAAGGACAGCCCAAGAAGCAAAGGCAAAGCAGCAGAGATCCCGAAAAGGCCGCTCAAAACCCGACGCGGCACTCGCGAGATCGACATTCACGAACACACAACACCCGCATCGCCTATGTCGAAGAAGACGATGTCGACGATACCACATTATTACAGGAGTCAAAGGCCGTGAAGATCCTGCTCTTCTTGGCTGGTCCTTGCGCATTGCTATCTGCGCTCAATGCATTCTGGACCCTCATCTCTCTCTTCATTACCATCATGACCCAGCCTGTCCGCCTCTGTGCTCGCAGGCCGACATTTGGTCAGCAGCTTGGTGGACTCGTCGGTCCTGCATTGAATCTGCAGCTGCGGAGTATCTACACACCTTTGCCGCCTCACGCCGACGAGGATACATCATATCGCCCCGGAATGCTGGTCCTTGTCATGCTCTTGTCGCCATTTCTCAGCATGGGAATGGCATTGGCTGCCTGGGTCTCCGCGATTTTCTGGCTATCCTCAGCAGTAGTTGGAGATCCAGCTGGAATGGACAAGCGAGATGACGGAAGGGAGACAGTCATGGCTCTACGGAATTGGTGGGAGAAGTGGCTAGTGGGAAGCATGCGAGAAGATTGAGAAGTGATTTACAGGACGCAGTTTGTAAAAGGATCACAGATCACACACTCTTGGATTTAGCGAGGCGCTGGGGGCGTAACTGACGAAACCATTGATACCAATTTGTATTTTTGTAGCAGTGTATGAATGCTCCAGAGCAGAGCAGATGATGGTCTCTGAGAATTGGAACATGCGCACATCCCAAGATCTGAAACTTCTGTTGGCTATCCTCGCAGCTCAGCAACACTTGATCGAGGCAAATACAACCAGCTGAGCACTTACACGCAAGTTTCAGAGCCGCATTTTCATGCGACTTTTGTTCCATGCTCTGCGATGTCGTGAGCAGGACGCACGCTTCCGACGAGTCTCCGAAAGTCAGTAGCACTGCCAACATCAAGCGCAAAATCCATTCTGTTGAACAGCCATGTCCACTGGACTGGCAGCATTATCAAAGGAGAGCGGTGCACAATGCAGAGAGCCCGACCCCTGGATCGATAGTAGTTGGAAACAATGGATAAAGCACAGCTCATTCTATTCAATCGTACTCCGGCTTCGCACCATTGACAACATTTAGCACTTCTCGCACTTCCCTAGGCGCTATTCTGCTCTCTCACCTCGATTAGCGCATTGCCAGGCCAAGAAGCGCTCACTTTGAAGAGCACTGCGGCGAAAATCAACAACGAATGCCAAGCATATCAGTCAAACGATCCAAACAGGCAAAAATTCAATTCCTTCTCGACACCACGCTCTTCTCGCAATGTCTACAGCACTCGTGGGAAGAAGTGAAGGGTAAATGGTAAATGGCACGGTCCGAAAGTCACGTGCGCGAAAATTTCATTCATTTATCACTGCCTCTGCACTTCCACCTCAATTAGTATTACTTTACGAGGTCCAAAAGCGATCGTAATTAGAGTCTTTTGAAGCAAAAAAAACGGGATTTCATGCTCTCCATCAGGCTAGAATTTTGGTGTTAGCAACTGAACCCCGATGCAGGTTATTTTGGCTGGACTCACGAATCGAACCCTGGTCTCCCGCGCTCGTGATGTATCACATGACAAGCGGAAATCATGACCACTAGACCAATGAAGATAGCTGCTTGATGAGAACGCAAGTCCTAAAACGTTATACACACTATTGTGACACGCGTCCACGCATTGCTGCCTGACGCAAAACGTCTCCCGAAAATAGGAACTTCGATTTGTGCAAGTTCGGCAATGCGAAATTCCGGCCTTCGACATGTCCAGCTGCACGACAATTAATCAATTCGAGGCAAGCCTATCGTCTCCACCTGCGAGATATAGCCACAAGAATCTCCTCTAGTACGCTGCGAGACTGCGTTGCTATTCACGGAAATGCAAGGCCGCGCTTGCAATGATGTAGTTCGACGCACCTATCTAGTTCCTACTAGTTTGTGAGATCGGCTCGGGATTTTTGGCAAATCGCGCTGTTGGTCGTGGCGACGGGCGCGCGGAGAAGAACCCAACAATGTCGATTATGCAAAGCTGGGAACTCGGACTTCCGAGCTCTAATAGCTCGTACCTTAGCCGCAATACTCTACTCTACGCAACACTTACTATTAACCCGTCGCAATTTGCGACTAAGTACGATAATAGCGACAGCTACTATCTCGCGATAGCCTCTGCTGCCTCGTATAATTTGTTCTATTACTAGGAGGTAGCTATTAGTATTATAAGTACTAAATATAGATATATAGCCTTTATATTAGAACTCGAGCGAAGAATAAATTGCTTACGTATATCCTTATAGTTATAATAATACTCGCATTATAGTTTGCGATCCTAGATTCTAGCTTTCTTTTTTATCTTTTATATATATAATCTAGATAGTAAAAACTATAAACTAGAACTATATACTCTAAAGTCTAGTATCTAGTTCGCTATAGTAAGTAAGAAATATTCTATATAAGATATAAGAAGATTAGAATATATTATACTATAGACTATATACTAAGACCTACTTTCTATAAAGTATATAATAATAAACTACTAATCTTATAAGTAAGCTACTAAGTCTAGAGAAAGATAGCTATAGTATACTAGTATTATAGTTCTACTCGCTAAGGAGCCGACTAGCTAATCTAGGTTAGATAGGCGTAGTAGCTAAATAGAGTACCTATTAGGTAGACGCTAGGCGCTCTACTACTACCCGCTCTACGCTCTATCGCGCTCTATAGTAGAGAGTACGAGAGCGCTATAGAGTAGATAGCTAAGAACTAGGAAGTCTTATTTATATTTAATAGT
>PNEN01000316.1:760-87843 GCA_002933655.1 Cercospora berteroae | reverse complement strand
CTAACTATTAGATAGAGAGACATAGTGTCTTTAGAATCTTATATCGTAACATCTTATAGTAGTTATACTATGCTAGCGCCGTCTTCGTATTCTTAGGAGCTCTCTAATCTCCCTAGGTCGAAATTCTAGGCTTTTTATCGCTTTCTTCCTATCTCTATAGGTACCTAGCCGCCCTATACTTTACTAGTATAGCCGAAGCTACCTATTTCTACCTACGACTACGTAGAGGCATATAATAGAACTTCGTAGGCTATATATATATCTATATAATAAGTTAGTATACGATAGTCTTAAAGTATAATAGTATAACTAACCTCCCTATCTATTAGAGTACTTATAGATCTAGGTTTAGTAGTATAGTAGAGATAACCTAAGGTATATATAGAGCTAGTAGCCGCGAGTAGTTATGCTCGGTAGTAAGTAATTATAATATGCTAGACGAGCTATGTCGCTAACTATAGTATAGAACAGTTAGTACTAGAGAGAAGTAGAGCGATATATACTAGGCGCAAACGAAGCGACTTGTTGTTCTCGGGGTGCAGTAAGAGGACTTACTAGGTATAAGAATCCACTGAACTGATTACAAGTAGTTTGACTGCTACTCGAATCGCCCGTCAACTGTCATTCTTCTCAAAGGCAGATACGTCTTTCGATAACGTGCATCACATACTCTACAATCGTCCAGTATGCCTCTATCTCAACGAGCTGTGCAACGACGACGGCAACGCACCGACTGCTACTGACCTCCAACAAGCCCATCGACACAGCGGAAGCGTACATGACTAACAGCAATGAGGCCCTCGTGCAGTGCTCCGTAGACGCATATCAACGCTACACGAACAGCGCGAGGTACGACTCACTCACAGCGAGGGCACCCCTTCCTCCTGCAAGCGTTTCCGCGCTCGAGTTGCCAAGATTCCGCTCGATGGGCGCGATCGAGGCCTTATATTGTAGAGAGTACTGCAGAAAGGTGAATTGGAACGTGCCTGTCCATGACTCCCGAGCAACATCGAAGCCGGCCGTTGTAGTGCACAAAAGAGAGCGCGGATCTGGAAAGACGCGAGGCCGAGTCCACATTAGCCACCACGGCGTAACCCAGGTCCACAGACGTGCATGACCCCACCACCTGCAGGCATCTATCTCCGTTGCGAACTTCCTGCCTTCAACAACACACTACGACACAGCCATCGCCATGGCGCCTGCATCGACGCTGGTCAACAAGATCAAGGTGCAGCTCAAGCTGAGCATTGCACGCACGCGCATGGTGCAGCAAAAAGACACGGCTCTGGCGAAGCAGCAGCGCAGAGAAATGGCCCAGCTATTGGAGCTGGGCAAGATCGAGAGTGCGAAGATCCGCGTCGAGAACATCATCCGCACCGACCTGCATACAGAACTGCTCGAGGTCATGGAGCTATATTGCGAGCTACTCACTGCACGAGCTGGACTCATGGAAGCGAAAGAGTGCGACCCCGGGCTGGAAGAGGCTGTGAAGAGCATCATCTACGCGGCGCCGAAGATTGATGGAGTCAAGGAGCTGAGCATTGTGCGGCAGCTGTTGGCGGAGAAATATGGCAAAGAGTTTACGTTGCAGGCAATGGAGAACAAAGATGGAAAGGTGCCAGAACGGGTGCTGAAAAAGACGAGGGTGGAGCCACCCGCTCCGGAACTCGTGGAGGCATATCTCTCTGCCATTGCGGATGCATACGGGATAGACTATCCGCTGGGCACAAAAGCTGCACGTGAAGCTGAGCAAGCTGCCAACGACGAAGGGGACAATGACGACGAGGATGACAACCCATCAGGCGGCCAGAAGGTCAAGGCACTTGAGCTGCCGCTCACCACGGAAGAGCTCAGCAAAGCGACTCCCCCGCGGAACTTGGGACCGAAGAGCCCTGTTTCGGTCATGCCGCCTTCGCCCAGCACGGATAATGTACGACCAAAGGTCAATCTGCCTGGTGCACCCAATTTGACGCCATCGAAGAAGATGACGGATAAGCTGAATGGCGCCAAGAAAGACAATGGACCCGGCGGAAAGATTCCAGATATCGACGAGCTGCAGAAGAGGTTTGCATCGCTCAAACGATGACGAAGTACGATTTCAATGATATGATCCACGACTACCACGACTCTTACGAATGCCAGAACGGCTGTTCCCAGCGGATCTACGAGGACGACCGTGCACCTGGGTTGGCGCATCTATAGCTTGCTCCACGGCGAGGCGACGGCCCAGGACAATTATATGCTCCATCGGTCTCAGCAATATCCATGCAATTGACCGCAAAGGACGAATTCTCTGCCACCTCAATGCATAACGGCCTGGAGGGCGCAACTCGACATCCCGCCAGCCTTGACATTGCTGGGCTGGTGAGGACGCCGGCACTGGGCACTACTCCTCATGATACCCGAAATGCTGAGCTCGCGTCTCATACAGAAATGATCGCGCAGCGGTCGTGTCTCAATCAAGTCACTCGTGCATAACGCTCCATTCCACGAGCTTGGGCTTACCAGCGGCTCGATCCCTGGATCTCATGGATACCAACTCAGGTCTCTAGGCCGAATTTCTGCTTACAGAATATGTATGTATATCTTGATATGTACATATATCGTACAAGCTACGCTGCACAAATGTCAAACAAGATAGGGTATATGGATATGCCCATGGCATTGGTTCGTGGCTTCGTCAATCTCGTCCCGTTGGTCCCATGTGCCTGTATATTGGTACAAATGTCCGGGAGGTATGGCATCCTGGACCCGCACGGTTCTGTCGTGCTTCACTTCCGCTTCTCTCGCGGAACGCTTCTCAAGTCCCTTCGTACAGTGAGAATCTGCTTACGGGCATTGTCGTTGGGTTCCGCTGCGCCTCAATCGTGCTGATATGGCTTCCACGAAGACTGGGTCGGTCGAGGTCGAACGGATCGCTACGCCGGGAGATGCGAGACATCCGGGAGGACCAGGTGGATGTGGAAATGTGGCTTGCTTTTTGCATCGGCTGCGGTGTGGTGATCTGGTCGCTCGTTTTTGGTCGAAAGGATTGGAGTATGCTGCTAGACAGGTTGCTCAGAGTCGTCGTTGCGGAGCCTGCGGCGATTTGTATGGGCGTGAGTACGGGTCGCCGGGGAGTGGTCGCTGCATAAGGCTGCTCTGTGGTTTGCTGACCTTCGTTTTGCCACGCTCGGGCGACGAAAGGATCTTCTGGGGGTTGCTGCCGGACCATAGGCAGCGAGACCAGCGATGGATAGGACTTGTACGATGGCGCCACCACACTCTGCCGCGATAGAGTGGGGTCCACGACTTTGATTGTGGGAGCCTCTCTTGACCATGCTGTCTCATCAATCCTCGATTGTCTGGCAGACCGCGGGAGGTTGAAAATGAAGCCTGCGAAAGCCGACGATTGCTTCCGAAAATAGCTCGCTGCAGTATCCGTGGAATTCCTTCTTGGAGTATTTGGTCTTGAGAGGTCGGGATTTACAACGCGAAGCTGCCCGACTGGCACAGAATCTCTGTAGCCCTCACCCTCTCCCATCGCGAAGGGACGTGGCCAATGCCTGGTGCTCATCCTGATCATCCGGTGGTCTTCGTCCACAGCTATGTTCGTCGTACTCGGAGGGCGCACATGAGAGACATGCGAGATGCGCGAATCTCTGTGAGAACCTCTGCCAACTGGCACAGCACTCACAAGGCTGCTGAACTTGGGCAGCATCCAGTCCGGGGACTCCCCCTTCTCACTCATGGATTGCATATCGGTGTCGACTGTCTCGCGCTTTTTCCGTCGCTTGCGCAGGACCAGGAATATGAGGAGGCCAGCAATTACCAATCCAACAATAGTACCGGACAGGCCGCCGATCACGGCACGTCTCTTTTCAGGTGCCATACCGTCTGCAATTGAGGACATGGTCCCATTGTTGGGAGGTGATGCACTTGTGGCAGCGTCCAGCGTGGAAGATGCGGCAATCGAAGTCCGGCTCGGTGAGCTAGGCTCAGTGGCATCATCTCGTGATACCCTTGTAGTTTGGGGAAATTTGGTACTGGGTAGGTTTGCAGGGCGTGAGGAAGTTAGCGCCAGCGACAATGTCGGTGTAGGGTGTGTTTGATTATTAGAAGTCTTCGCCCGGCTCGTTGCAGAGATGTCCATTATTGATGTGGCCCTCGTTACTGTGGCGATGTGGATGGTCACATATGCCGTCGACCAGACCATCATGTCGAAGTTGGTTTCTGTCGCGGTCGCCATCGCGGCGCTGAGCCTGGGAACGGCGTCGTCTGGTCTTATCACGCACTGCAAGGAGGCTCCCAATGGTCATTCTTCTTGTTATTGCCTCGTCGGTATGCGCTGTCGTGTAGATCCGGCACGCGACTCGAAATCGCAACGGCTTCAAAAGGCCCGCGAACCACTCATCAACACCAAGTCCTGCGACGGCTGAGGGAAGACATGGAAAAGATGCAGACGCTGATGTCAAGAAGACGCTCGCACGGCAGGTGAGCATTGATACGGCGCGACCGAGGCGCGCATCGAGTCACGGCGGGCAGACGTGAGCAGACGACAACACATCCCCCTTCAGACGAGCCTCCCGAGTTGATGCATCGCAAGTGTCGAGCGTTACGCAGGGATGCGACGACGGTCCAAAGACTGGCCCAGCGCGTCTGCTGCTGTTTCAAGCTGCTGCATGGCTTTGGCGCCGAAAGGATGGCGGCGTCTGCAGATCGACGCCGTGGCGGCGTGGCACGACTGGCTGCACGTGCGGCGATTCTGCTCTTCGGCCGTCGCCAGTCTTCACCACGTCTCGCGCAGAAGCGGTTGAAAAGACGACAATATCGTCGAGGATGGCACTGCAGAGAGACTGGAGGTGCAGACAGAAGAAAACACCACGAAGAGAGAGGAGAGGTGGAGAGCATCCGCCTTGGCATGCGCCGGACACGTGCCGGCAACGCTCTGTCCAGGAGCGGGCGAACCGATTTTCGCGAACGATGCCCAAAAGACTTCAGTACGACTAAATATGGCTTTGACTCTCGGCTAGATGACTCAGTGAACAGTGATTAATGCACGACAGCAGTTGGTGGCAGAATGAAAATCTCCTGCACGAGAGATATTCTCAAGAATTGGTTCGAACATCTGGTGGACTGACAAAAGTGAGGCAGTCACGCAAGGCTGAGGTCCAGAATCCAGCTCGGCCAGCAGTCCAGATTTGGTGATCGTCGTGGGCAATGGCCGATGCGGTGCCTCCATCGTAGGCGATGTGGTTCTCAAAGAGTACTGCGTTGTGAATGTTGACAGTAGGTCAGGACCTGGTTTCAAGGAATGCCACGCTTGTTCAGGTTTTCTCGAAGAGCAAGTGACTTGTGCGATCATCGATTGCCCCCTCCGATAGGCCTGGAAACACTTCTGAGAACAGGAGTGATGAAGTCGGTGGATCGCAAACACGTCTACACCGCTATGAATACACTTTCGCGTTCAATCTGCTCTCAAGATACATTACAACGTTGGCCAACTCTCCTCGATCGGCTCAAGATTGCCTTTGCCATGAAACTTTTCTGAAATGGTGGCTTGCTCGGACAAGAGATGTCGGTCAACCTGTGAGCCGATCTTCGCAAGTCCTCTCCAGCGCTCAAGGTCCTCTCTATTCCGCTTGTCGCCGTGTGCTTCTTCCGCTTTCTCCCAGTGACCCTTGGAGAATCCGAGGAGAGTCGTGATGCGGTCGTTCTTGATATCGTACACGAGAGAGCAAATCGTCCCGGTCTCTTCGAGCCAATTGCACTGCCAGAGCTCTCCAGGCCGGATGCATTGATATTCGGCGGTTTGATAGTTCTTCCGTCCTGCCATTGGACCGCCGTGTATCGCGTAGACTATGCGTGACTGCCGCTGGCCTCAACTCGTGCTCTTGGCAGGAGACAGATTGACGCTGCGCTCACCTTGCTGTAGAACCACATTTCGTACTTCCATTTCTCGGGCTCGCCTGTTTCGACGCTCTTTGCGTCATAGTCGTAGATGAGATGAAGGTCCTTAATGTCATTGTTGAAGGCAGCTTCGTCGAAACCCATGTTGACAGTGTCTCAAGAATCGGCTGCTGGGTGAAATTGATGCATCGTGCCTACCTCTCCGCTCTGTACATGATATAGCAGTTGACGCAACAACGTCACCATACGATGGTGACGCGGTCGGCTCCCGACTTCGGTTGCTGCGAATGCAGGACGTGGAAGTTAGGAAGCATCGGTGGCAGCAAACTTTGCTCTTCACCATGTCGGCTAGTCTCAGTGTGCACAGACCTTCGCGGTCGCGCTATTCCCCATTCGGCGGCGCGCCCTCGCGCCGTCTCTTACTACCGGATTGCCTGGACACACGGCAACTCGGTCGCTGCGCGGTCGGTTTCAGTACAAGGCTGCTGAGCGTCGGCTCCTGTCTCGGTAGACATGTTTCTCCTTCGCCTCGCCTCGAGTGTCGTTCGGACCCGGTTGAGCGTGGGCGTCTCGAATTTGGGGCCGCGGAGAGTGGCGTCGGCACCGGCAAACTGCCAGCACCCCTCGACGCCCTCTCGCCTAAACCTCACAGCAGTACAGGCAGCAGGAGGCCGCATAGCGTCTCTCCTTCTATCATGGCTCCGCTAAACCTCTATGGTTCAGCCACAGATCAAGACTCTTGCCATAGTGGGAACTAGATGGTAGTCAAGGGCGTGACGGCCTCGGGCGAAGAAGACACGCATCACAGCTTCGTGGACCATAGAGCAATGTCTGGAAGTCACTGCTACTAATAAGAATAGGATCGTCTGGTAAGGCCGCTCAGGTTGCCAACACACCTTAGCCTTCCGCTGCCGAAGCTTCGCAAACGATTGGACGCGCTCACTCAGCTTCCTCTACACGTTCAGCCTCACTGGTCTGGGCCGCACTATGCAGGTCAGTCAGCCTTAAAGGAGCTCAGCGATCGAAATGAGTTAGCGGCGAGCTCATGTAGCCCTTACCGGTCGATGTTGCCTTGTTCATGCTGGGACATTCTTCCTCTTCCTTAGCACTAATCGTAAGTTGTTGCACTGCTTCGGGCAGAGCCACGCTTGTCTGTTTGTAATGGCGTGGCGACCACTGTGATCCATCGCAAACCTGCTATTCGGGACTACATTAATCACCTGCTGGCTCCTACATTAACATCGGCGGATCCCCTCTACGAGTTAGAAAATCACATCGCCCAGCTAGCATGAAGTCAGGATTCGTTCGAGTGCCAGGTGCGACCACGGAGCCCGATCCACCTGAGCCAGTGCCAGCAATTCCCATCAAAATTATATCGGGAGATACGCTGCCACCTCCCCCGCTAGGCGATCTGGACTTGCCTCTACCGCCACCCAAGCAGCGCACAGATGACTTTTACAAGGCTTGGGATCGCTTTCTGGCCATCGAACCCAAGCGAGCCAAGAAAACCTCCCGCGCAGCACAGAAAGTGGAGGAAGAGAAAGAGGCCATCAAGAACGGCGAGACTGCTGACGAAGGTCTGAAGACACAGGAGAATGCCGCCAAATCGTGGGAACAGGCCGCGACTGAATGTCGTGCCAAGGTTGCAGCGAACGTGGATGAGTGTTAGAGATTGAATCAGAAGTATCGAGATGCCATCTTTGACCTGGAAGCGAATCAATACTGCTTGCAATCTCTTGCCGGTGCCTATCCAAAGGCTGTTGATAATATCGATCCACCGCCATGGATCAAGCGAATCGAAGACATCTTTGACGAGCCTCAATTCTACATTAATGACGCTACTGCCACTAATGTACACTAAGGCAATAGTGGAGACTGCTGGTTCCTGGCTGCCTTGATGGCTGTAAGTGCCAAGAAGGAGCTCATCGAAAGATTGTGCGTCGCCAGAGATGAGAAGGTCGGTGTTTACGGCTTTGTTTTCTATCGGAATGGAGAATGGACCTACGAAGTCATCGACGACAAGCTTTTCATTAGGGTTGGAGATGATGACGATCTAGAAGTGGTGCGAGATTGGGATCGAGACGCGAAAGAAGGCTTGCGCATCAAGTACGACGATAACAAGCTGAAAGAAGCACTACAAAAAGGCGGCTTGGCGCTCTACTTTAGCCATTGCAAGTCGAACGAAACGTGGCTGCCACTCATTAAGAAGGCGTACGCCAAAGCTCATGGCGATTACTTTGCGATCGAGGTGAGCAAATGTTTCGTGGTTCTTTGCAGATTCAAGCAATACTGATCGACTAGGGTGGGTTTGCAAGCGAGGGCATAGAGGACCTTACAGGTAGTAAGCTAATCCTAGCGAAGAGGGAGCCTACTTTTTGTGCTTGTTGGCTGACCTAAACTAGGAGTCGCGGTAATTCTCAATCCCGAAGATATTATGGACAAGGATAGGTTCTAGGGAGAGCAGCTCTCGCGAGCCAACGAGAAGTACCTCTTTGGCGGTGGCTCAAAGCCAACGGGAACGAAAGGCTTCATTGGCGGTCATGCCTACGCTGTTCTCGACAAATACGAAGACCCAGACAGCGATCTCAAACTACTCAAGCTTCGAAATCCCTGGGGTGAAACGGAGTAGGATGGCGACTAGAGTGATGGTTCCAAGCTTTGGACAGCGGGAATGATGACAAAGCTAAACCACATGTTTGGTGACGATGGAGTTTTCTGGATATCTTACAAGGACTTCTTGAAGCACTTCCCTAGCATTAATCGTGTCAGGCTTTTCGACAATACTTGGACTGTTACTTAACAGTGGACCTGCGTCAACGTCCCTTGGACTGTCGACTATGTCGACACCAAATTCCAGATCACAGTTCCGGAAGCCGGACCGGTCGTGGTTGTACTGGCACAGCCAGATGATCGCTACTACTACGGACTAAGAGGTCGGATGCTGTACTCTCTACACTTTCGCATTTACAAAGCGGACGAAGAAGAACGATGGATCGTACGATCGTTGCACAACTCGGGAGCAGAAACCCTCTTCACCCGGTCTGTATCGGCCGAGATCGACAACCTCGAGCGTGGCACATACGACGTAGTTCTTAGGGTGACAGCTACCCGTTCCGCAACCGGCATGACTGCTAAAGAAGCCATCATGAAGTATGCAGTCAACAGGAAGGAGAAACTGCTGAATGTTGGCAGAAGGTTTGATTATGCATAGAGCAAGGGCAACCTGAACGCAATGGAAAAACAGAATCGGCAAAGGAGAAGAGATCAGCAGAGAGAGAAGGACTTATAGATGTTGAAGAAGAATCGTCGCCTTAATCAGCAAGACCGCGAGCGTCTCAAGAAGCGCAAGGCAAGACTTACAGAAGCCCTTAACGCGCAGATGAAAGAGTTTCATGCGACACGTAGTAAGAAGATGAAGGCCAGAAGAGATCGAAGAAAGGCCCGCAAGGAGTCCGTAGCAGCTTTGCGGAAGGAGAGCGTGTCTAATGCAGAGACAAGCGAAGGTAAAGCCGAACAACTTACGCCACCGGAGCAAAGCCAATCAGTCCCAGAACTACCAAAGGAGCCCGAGACTGCGGATAACACCGAGAAAGGCGCGGAGACTGTTCAACAGCCAGAGGAAGAGGCATCTGTTGCGCAACAAGACAACGCTAAAGGCGATATCGGAGACATAGCAAACAAGATAGCTGAGCTGGAAATCCGCACCAACCGAGAACCCTCTCGGGATCACCGAAACTCCGTCTCTCCCTTCGGGCCTATAGTAGAAGAATCAAGCGAATCCGAATGGGACTCCCCAATCGAACCACCCGACGATCTGATAGACGATGATTTTGATTGGGATTCTGAAATGTAAGTCCGAAACTCCGCTCTTCAATCCCCCGAAACGCAGTTATGCACCGAGAGAAACAAAGCGAAGCTAACATTGTAATTAACCGCAGTGACGGCCCTATCCTCTCTAGCCTTAGCAGCGAAACCGAATCTTTCAATCAGAGAAATTCTTCTCCCGCTAGTTGACGACGCATTTCGCGTTCGAAGAAAGGAATTTTCGATGACGACCCTTGGAATGCGCCTTGTGTGCTAGGCTTAAGGGTTTATTCGAAGTGTAAGAATGTCAAGGTTGTAGTTGTGAAGGGGGAGAACAGTTCTTAAGAATATCAAAGTGGCTATCAGGTGGATATAATGGGATAATCGTGTGCCTTGCTATACTCAAGTCTCATTTTGGTCTCCGTTCCTAGTTGTGCTGTTCGGAATGCATGTTGTGGTTTAGTGACGTGCTTCGGTGAGCGAAATGGGGACATTTGTTAGCGGGCTCTGTTTGGTGACCAATGTTTAGGAAGCACGAACTTTTCTCTGTTCCGAGTAGATCTTCACTGGCGGTAGCTAGTGGATGTCTGCAGATTCGCTTTGCGAAGTGCTTGGGAGCCACGTTCGGTGAGCGAGCATGTCAGATGTCGAGAGGAAGAGCCAAGTTGGTTGACATTGGCCACCTACCTTGGTACGCTAGCGGATGTACCCGCTTAAGTAATGAACTTGATTCTGAATGATGAACCTAAATCAGCTTTGGATCTGGTTAGGATCGTTCTGTTCGCATTAACCTTTATGATTTGCAGGCAGCGCGCTCTTCTGCGATCTGCGAGTTCAACTAATGTTATGTCTTGTGCAATACGCTGCTCGCCTCTAATACAATCTCGTTCCTGCATCAATACCACACAACGGACAAAGGTTTCCTTCTCATCCTTTTCATTCTACAGCATCGATTCTTCCGCTAGTGTCTAGCCCGCCAAATATTTCCCCCGCAGTCTTGAATGACGAGAACAGGAGCCGTGTCCTACCATTCGCAATGTTGCGACTTCTCTTGCAAGACTGACAGCCGAACAGCGCCCTGTCTGCCCAACCAAGCCAGAGCAAATTGGCAGCGTGTCCGCATAGCCTGCAGTATGCCGCCATAGAAGAGTCTCTAAACCTGTTGGACCTATCCGGACCTGTAAGGCCACACCTTCGCAACTTCGAAAGCGGAGACAGCACCCGGGACCGCGCGTCTGTTACGCTGCAACTTCTCCACCGCCTGCACCCGCGCTCCCTGCATGCTCTCTTGATGAAGCCATCTCTTAACATGTGCAAGTCCCGCGTTCAGCGAACCAGCCTGTGCTACAGTCTTCGGATCGACTACTGCTCCACTACGAGCAAAGGCCTAGAGCTGTGTCTCGATGGTCTTTGCGCCTTTTGGTGTCAACTCTGCTGCTTTGAACAAAGCCTGCAGCGTCTCAGCTTCGGCTTGCACTTTACACCAGGAGGCTAGTACCAGCGATGCAGGGTTGTCTCTCCATGTGTCTATCAGCTCTTGGACCACGTCCGCTTTGATGTCCGAGAAGGTGATCTTGACGTTGCTGATGCTGAAGAGCGATCAGCACAAAAAGGTCGCGACCGAATTGAGTCCTCGGGAATTTCAACAGTGATCGACTCGAGTTTCTTCTGCGGAATGACTTCAAGTAATGATGCCAGGGCATACGCACAGGCCTCGGATCGGAAGTGCGGCTCCGGCAGCAACATTGCTGGCAGCTGCAGTGTGTCCATCTCGTCGACATATTCGAGGATCAAATGCTTGAATTTCAAGATGTTTGGCATCATTCCCGCGAGGAATCAGACGTCTGCGTCAAACTTGTCGTTGTCCCAGCTGAGTGTCTTCGATGCACCTAGAAGCATCACGATCGAGGAGCTGTGGGGCCCATAGAAGCCTGGGATATAGCACACGCGGTGCACAATCCTCAAGGGTACTTCGTTATACAGCACATCGGCAGTCTCGCGGTGGATGAGCTTGGACACCCGCAGTAGATTTAAAGCCCGCACCATGTGCAAAGAGCCTTTAGTAGGAGAGTCCTCGCTGATTGCTTGCCGGATCACCTCGAGTCGAAGCTCCGGTGGAAGGCTTCCTAGTTGGAAAACTGCTTTGCGATCGAGTTTCTTAGAAGTGTTAGTAATGAAGTCGAGTCTCACTTGCTAAAGTGCAAAGGACTGTGGACTCACTTCGAGTTGCGGCAGTACGACCTTGCGTCTATGAATTCTCGACTCTATGCCACTTTTTGCGGTAAGGAATCGATGAAGCTCATCGTCGTTGCAAGTGGCGTAGAAGCGCTATTGTGCATCACCCCAGGAATTCGATTCTGTATTCGTCGCCATGTCGTCTTGCGATACTCGGGTGACGGTAAAACCAAGTGGGGTGAAAGTGCCAAAAAGAAATCCTGGAGCTGTGGTCTAGGAGAATGAGGCCGAATCCACAGCACTCTATTCACTCATCAAGTGGATAATCACTTGGTAATACATGGCGCTGCCTCAACTGTAGATCTCCATCTGTGGCTCAGCCGAACGTCCGCCTTCCAGCCTCCTGCTACCTTTATCCCATCTCAAAAATTGGCATCGACTCGAATTATTAACGCCCACGTCTATACAGATTGTTGCCCTACTAACGCTGGCATTGCTTACAAGACACTTGTTGTTTATTACAGGATGATTTTCGCTCTCAGTAGTGCAAACTGGCGACTCGACTACAGTACCTATACTGTCAGTGAAATGCGCAAGTTCTTGAAGGACCGAGCTGGCACGACACTTGCCCAGAAGTCCGACAAGGGTGCTCTTGTAAAAGACCTCAAGACGGTGGACCGCTCCACTACAGTCACTCTCGTTACTTACCATATTTTTGTGTATGGCACAATAGTCGTGAAATGCATCCCGGCTTCATTTCACACTCCGCAGAGCAGTCAGTTGGGCCAGAATCGTTCCATACGCTTCTGAGAGAAAGGATATACGATATTTTGACAAGGTGTAGTTAGTGCTCGGAGACTAGAAGGCGACCCCAAGACGGAAGTGACTGCTACACGTATATTTCTTTTGGTTTGCTGCATACGCTTGCTGCGTCATTCTAGCCAATTCTAATCCTTCCCATGCTGACTCCTATACAGCAGATCTGCCCCTGGACATCCGGCTTCTCGTATACGAGCATCTAGCATTCCACCCACAGATCCTCGCAACCTCCAAATCCACATATCAAGAGGCCAAGGATGTCTTGTCCAGACTTGTGACGAGCGTGAAGCTCAACACCTCTACTTCGTCGTCATTGACAGTCCAACCAAAGATACAAGTCAACGGGGGCACTTGGACGACTCTTCCATTGGTTCCAACCAGTATCGGAGGATTGACGAAATCATTAGCAGCCTGGCCAGTCATTGTCACATCTGCAAGTCAGATTCGGCTCTATCTGCACCTTGACACAAGCTCAATTTTGGAGACCAGTTACATGCTGTACCTGCTGGCCACGCTGTTAGCCGACGGCAAGAAGCGCGAAATTCAGGTGCATGTGGACTACTCTGACGACTGGAGTCAGCGCCGACAGAAGAAGCTCCTGTTCCAAGCACTCTACCCGCTGACCAGGATGGGCAAGAACGTCCGTGTCACAATCGTCAATCTTCCGCGAGAAACGTTGAAGGCACTAGGCAAGGTCCGTGCTGACATGGAGAACACCGCTCTTCGCTATTCTCTCGAGTTAGAAGAAGAGGTACAAGCCGGAATGCGGCTCGTCCAAAGAGCGGGACTATCAGCTACGTCCCATTATCAAGAATTACATTATGCTCGGCAAATGAGGCTTCCCCCATGTCCTTCTGCAGGTCTTGGGGGACCAGTCTTTACACCGGGTCTTCGATAAACTTTTTCTTGATATGGTCGAGAGAAGGATAGGAGAGACATTCTCCCGAGTTGAACTCAAGCAAATTGAGGACAATGCTGAGGAAATTTTCGAGGAGCGTGAGAACAACTCTCCAAGAGAGAGATGAGTTTGATAAGAAAGAGATCTCCGACCAGACTCCATGGCCATTCATACATAGACGGAGCATATATATCGGAGGCTGCTCAGAATAGGATGCAGAAAGATGTCAGGACGGAAGAGCGCTGTGCCTCGCGCCATTACGACGCGAGGGAAGCGCAAATGCGGCTCAGTATGACCAAACGATCGACCTTCTTTGTCAGGTCCGTCATATCTGTCACATCGGAACATGAGGGCACTTTTACCAACTACGAGTGGGATATTCCAGTCCTTGACAGTGTCAATAAATCATGAATTCTTCTATTCTATACTGAGCTATGCTGACAATCTCTGAGAATTACGTGATCGCAAAGCCAACGAGTGGAGACATGTTGACTGTCCTCCAAGCCAAGCATATCTCTCGAGCAGCCAATTCGTCTCCAAAGTCTACCTCTCCTCCATCTTTCTCGCCTCCAGAATCGCGAGAGCTTCTTTGCGATCCTGCTGTATGGTCCAAGAACGAAGACCTCGCGCTCGAGATCCTCGAGCAAGCGGAACCACTTTGCATCCGCGCGCCGATCAAGACAATCCCATCGGGCGGTCAATTGGTGTGCCCGCCTTAGAGACGCATAAAGATCAATGCAACCCCATCCAATCCCAGCTTCTTTGGCCAGATTGCCCGCTTCCTTGATCCGGTCTTGGAAGCATCTGTAGCGATAAAGCGCTGTCGTAGGCGGTGTCTGAGGCTTTAAGAGACCTTCTTGAAAGGCGTCAATTGATTCCTGCGGAAAGCCTTCAACGATAATTTCAACGCGAGGGCCCATGAGAAGCAAGGGCCAGAAAATGTCAAGGATGAGGTCCCGTGCCAATTGCATTCGAGTGAGGTTCTGCACATTGAGTCTGATCTCGCTAGATCCTCCAGTGAGCAACGTTGCCAATCGGTACATTTGTAGTCTCAGTAGAATCGAGTCCAGTTCAGTGCAATTGATATTGACATCGAGATGGCGGGCGTTGGCGATTTCTTCGGGCCAACTCGCGAGCTGGGAGGTTAAATCCTCGACGAGGCTGATGTCTCTTGACTTGGGTGGGGGGTGTATCCACATTCCGTCGTTGACTCTGATTGCAGGCTCATAAACGAGACAATGCGGATGCTGACGCATTGGCGGAGCCGGACGACCCTCTATATGGAGAGTTGTGACAGTGCTCTTGCTGCTGAGGATAGGTTTCGCCTCCTCGTGAACGTCTCTGCTCGTAGCGAGGATCTGCGGATGGAAGGCGAGTTCATCGTAGATGCACAGACGGAGGTCCTTTGGCAGAGACATCAACGGGAATGTCGCAACGTCGTCAAGTAATTCCAGCTTAGCTACGAGTTCCTCCTTCGTCCAACCCGGCGGGTCTTCCTTCGTGCGGTCCTTGATGAATGAGCGCAACTCATTGATCGTGCAAGCCTGGTAGTCGAAGCGATTGTGTAGGTATGTCATGGTTGCTGTATGTGATTTTGAGGTATGTGGTATAATTTGAAAGACAAGAGGCATATAAGTATGCGAGGCATGTTTGGAAAGAGCCATTCACCTTGGAAGTGACAGTGAACAGACACCGTACACTCCGATGAAAGTTACTGTTCAGAGCCTTTGTAGCTACCAAATCCCGTAGTACACTGAATCATGACTGCAGGAAAGCTGAAAACAAAGCGTTTGTGTCTAAGATTTTCTCTTTGTTTGCGAAGACCTTTGTTCAATTTGTGCAAGTGTCCGCATCGATTTTCGGCGAGCTTCGTCACAGCAGCAGCAGCAAGAACGGCGATTGCTCCGCTCTGACAGTCTCGGCCAAGCGGGTTCGCGGTATAGCAGTGTTTCGCTCAGTAGCGAGGACTGGATTCGCAGCGAGCCATAGAAAGCTCTCCGAGCTCCAAAACAGACTAGCAACTCCTGGATGTGGCGGTAACAAACAATACGGGCCAGAGATTGGCAGCACGCCGGGTGGTTCAATCCCGGCCTCAGTCCCTTTCCACGGCTTCTCTAGCTACTTGCGCGCATTCCGAGCTGCAAAAATAGACATTGCTTCTCCTCTCACCCGAGCATACTCCGGATTCTGGTCCATGGTGTATCTTAACTTTTCCAACGAGTTGTTCATGGATTTCTCTTCAGCTGCGAAGTGACTGCAGGAAGGCTCTACTTGCCGGGCCATCTGACAGAGCGAGTATATGAAGAAAGCTGGGATATCGGCTTGCTTTGCCAGCTTGAGCGTATCTTCAAGTTCATCAATCACCTGCAGGCATTGGTACAACAGTGTGCGAGTCGATCTGTTGGCCGCAAAGTCCCTTCGAATGTTGTCTTCCAGAACCCTGTCACAAACACCCTGGAGTGAAACCTCCGCGCGAGGCCCCATGCGCGCTAGAGGCCATAGAAACGGAGGAATATCCCATCTATCCACAATGATGTCTGGAGTGCGGATACAGATCTCGACTGACACGTTGCCGATAATGGATGCCAGTTGGTACAGGACCCAGTAGGTTCTAGGCAGCACTTCGAAGTCAATTCTGATGTGTCGTGCTGAAAGCAATTTCTGCGGCCATTTGGCCAACCGGGATGCCATGGTACTGAAACGACATCGCATGTCGGATGACCAGATCAGAGACCCATCATCGACCCGAATGGCATCGCCCGCATAGCCGCGTTCAACGACTAGTCTCGTGACTGATTCTTGCTTGTCGAGCACCGGCTTTGCCTCTTCGTAGATGAGTTTGGAGGCGCACAAGATCTGAGGATGGAACACGAGGTCTTGGTAGACCTCAAGACGAATTTCTGAGGGCAGCTTCTCTGTGACAAGTCAGTGATCAGAGTTGCAGTGCATCACAGAGCCATTTGTGGGGGTCAACGGTCAAAGCGAACATTGTGACGCCACTTTGCTCGATGTCGATGAGGAGAGTATGTAGCTTACCAAACGGGAACGTTGCCGCTTGGTCAAGTGCTTCGAGTTTTGCGACCAGCTGTTCTTTGCCGATGTTCTTTGCGATGTCTTCTTTGGTTCGATCTTTGACGAATCTGCGCAGTTCATCCTGGCCGCAGGCACGGTAGTCAAGCGGGCGGCCCAGAAAAAGCGCCATTGCGCGTAGTGAGGTGGAGATGGTTGCTAGAGAAGGAAGAGGGCAACTTCAAAAGAAGTGCCAAACGGTTGCGCCAAGTGCCTCCGTTTGACGGTGCCATATACGAATCGGTGCAAGCGAAGGCGGGCCGCAGCAACGTTTGCAGCGCGGACGCCTGTGAAACTCCACTGTTTGCCAGCTAACAGGCGCAGCTGCATTCTCCCGCAGGCTAAGTGACGACCAGTATGAGGGCCGGAGTGAAGTCCAGCTTTTTGGCAGCAAGTTGTCCTCCTTCGCCCAATGTCCACGGTGTGGAGGGAGATCAATGAGTCAACAGGCATTGACAAGCACCATAACCCTCATGTCTGCCTATGCATGTCGCATGGCATCCGGACCATTTAACACGATTTTGCTTGCTCAGGGATGTGGCACCGCGCAGGTCCACTGACAATGCAGGAACCTGTGCCCCGCTCGTTTGCCGTGGAGGCGCCTTCAAGCTCAGCAGCGCTGTCGTTCGCTCTCTCGCTTCCGGCTAAACGCATCAATACCGGTGCTTCCCTTGTTCTGAGTCGCTTCCGCGCTCCCTCCTCGCAGTTCACTCTCAAACCCTCACCCCCTTACTCCTCAACAAATTCACCACCGCCCCAGCCTGGAATCCCGCCCATTGACTAAACCCTCCAACGAACCCTCCCACAGTCCTCACCTCTTCCAGCCTCCGATCCAAAAACTCTTCCGTATCTTTAAACTCCGTGCTCTGATCCTTCGTCTGAAACATCTCCGTCGCAGCATATACAGCACTCAAACTCGCACGTTTCGTATACCACGAAGAATCCACGCTCTTGTCTCGCGCCAAGAACCAAATCTCATCACTCAGAAGCCCAAGTTCTTTCAACGAGGCTGGGATGTTCTCTGCGAGGGACATGTGGCCCAGAGCTTGAGACCAGTGGGGCAGTATCTGCGTGTCGACGTTGCGTTGGAGGCGAGCGAGGACGAGAGAGCGGACTTTTTGACCTGTTCCTGGGGGGTTGTGTTGTGAGGATGCTGGGTCGGGAAATTGTATGTAGTCTTTCAGGGCGAGGCGTTGGGTAGTGAGGTAGTGTTGGATGAGCTCGAATTGGCCTTTGCGGAAAAGATTGTTGGCTGTGATGTCTAAGTAGCCTTGATCTTTGGCTCCGAGAGTGAGAGCTTCAGTGGTGAAGCCTTTAGCGGGGACGTGGACGAGGGCGGAGGCAAGAATGGAGTTGGCGGGTTCGGGGTATGGCGGTGGTTCTGGATGCTCGTAGGAGTGGTAACGTGATCGTTGCAGAGGGAATCGTGATTGCTGCAGGAGGAGCGGGCGGAGCGCGGGCGGCATGCGAAGTATGGTGCGGAGGGGCATTGTGCTGCCGTTGATGGACATCTTTTCGTGCGCGGATGAACGTTCAAGAATGGAAGATGAAGTGAAAGTCGTCATCCAAGCACGGACTAACTCGTCTTCCATTGGCTGCATTCTTCACCACGCTACTCGATGTCCCAAATAGTAATAGTAAATAGTAATAGTAAAATTACTATTTAGCCACTCTCCAGAATTACACGATACGTCAAAACGGTTCGCTGCACTCCTTGCCAGCATGTTGGCGATTGCTTCCTCCCACGCTCTCCGCGCCCTCACGGCTTGTCAATCCAGCTTTCACACGCCGAGCGCTGTTCACTAATAGTCTAATACCCTCAATTTCTCCACCTCGTTTCCAGCTCGTATCTTCCTCGCGCGCCCATGTGAGCCCTGCATGCAACCTGGAGCATCCAGTTAGCCTTTTCTCCACGTGTCATAGGACTCCACGTGCGTTCGCATCCTCGTCTCACACATCGCGAGGTCCTACGACATTGCGAACCACTGGAGCTCTTCGACATCGCGCTAGCTGGTGTTCAGGTACGAGTACGAGCAGTCCTCTTTACGGCCAATCGCCTCACTACCGTCCGCACACCCTTGAGCCACGGTGCATAGACTCCACGTCTTTGCGTTACGAAGGCGATACGACGAGATGCGAGAAGCGACATGGACTGCCCAGTTTTGGGCAAATGCTCCGAATAGTGACAGACTGTCTACATGGAACGCTCAGCGAACTGCACATCTAGCTGTAATAACAAGTCATAATTCATTACGGTATCCGCATCTCGTACGCCTTTGCGCTGCTCGAAAACAATACTATTCATCAATCAGCTCAATGACTGATGTACTGAAACACTGCGCTGACATCCTTCTCCGCGCACTCTTGCCGAAGCAACAAATCCTGTATCCGGCTCATCGCCCCACTCTCGCCTTCGTTGATGAAATGGTTCCACGTGCTCGTATCACCGTACAGCATGGCAGGAGCCTTGATGTATTGCCGACCTTCCTTGCACCGCTTGCACTTGAACGTATCATGCGTGTCGCTCGTCGTGCCAGGACGGTACTGGAACAGCTCTCGTAGAGAGTCCAGACTGAAATGCCGTTCCACGTCTTCAGCAGAGTCAACGACACACGAAGACAGCGCCTGCTTGTGCGATTGACGCTGGAAGATCTTCTCCTCGATCGTTCCCGTAGCCATGAATCGGTATACGAAGCAGTCTTTCTTTTGCCCATCACGCCAAACACGAGCAAGGGCCTGCTGATCCGCAGCTGGGTTCCAGTCTGGATCGAAGAGGATCAGCCTGTTCGCACCGATGAGGTTGAGACCACACCCTCCGGCTTTTGACGACAACAGGAAGACGAACTCGTCTCCATTCGGGTCGTTAAATTTGTCCACAAGCTTCTGCCGCTTGTTGACGTTCATAGTACCATCCAGTCTCAGACACCCATACGCGCGATTCCGGCACAGCTTCTCAAAGACATCCAGTGTCTGTGTGTAATTGGAAATGAGAACAATCTTGTCGTTGCTGTCTGAACGTATTCGAGCGAGCATTCGGTCGAGCACTTGCATCTTGCCGGAGTAGTACGGCTTGACTTCTCGATCTCTGCCACGAAGATCTTTGGGCACAAAGTCCTCCGGGAAGTGATGCTCCGAGCCAGGCAGGTCATGGGGCAGGTCGAGAAGGTCAGGATGATTGCAGAGCTTTTTCAGAAGTCCAATTGCCTTTAGCGGCTGACTGCCCTTTCCTCGTAGCAGACTTTGGATCTCCGGAGACTTGATGAAGTAGTTGTACAGATCCAGCTGGAAGGGCGCAAGGTTGCAAAACACGACGTGCTCGTATTTGACCGGCAAGTATTTGGAGAGGATGTCGTTCGTGCGTCGAATGATGAACTTGTTGACGAGCGTGAGTAGCTCCTTCAGCCGTTCGTCGCCTTTCTGGCGATCGGCATCTGTCCCGTCTGCATCGCGCCCACGGAGGATAGGAATTTCGAATTGCTTGCGGAAATCTTGTTGCGTTCCCAGATAACCTGGATTGGCGAAGTTCAGCAGTGAGAAATATTCCGACAGATCGTTCTGGATCGGCGTTCCCGAGAGAATGACTCGCTTCTTGACGTTGAGCCCATTGAGCGCCTCGTATGTCTGACTCTCGCTGTTCTTGAGTCGATGGCCTTCGTCGCACAGCATCAGACCGATGGGCGCATTACGCAGCTCATCCACGTACAAGCGCAGTGTCTCGTACGAGACGATGAGCACCGGACGAACGACTGCACGACCTGTGGCCATTGCCCAGGCACGCATTTGTTGCGTCATTTCTTCCTTGGACGCCTTGCCATCGACCGCAAATGGCACGATCGCGCCTTCTCCAAGCCATTTGACGAGCTCATTGGCCCAATTTCGGACCAAACTGGACGGGCATGCAATGATGCATTTCTGAATCGTACTTTTGCCCGCCTCTGGTGACTGCTTCAGCAGTGTCCACATCAGTGTGATGCATTGTAGTGTCTTGCCGAGCCCCATCTCATCTGCCATGATGCAGCCCTCCGCGTTCGGATCGATCAGACCTGTTGTGCATTTGTACAGGAACTTGACTCCCTCAACTTGATGCGGCCGCAGCACTTTCGCTAGTCGCGGGTCGATCACAACAGGCACCTTCGGCCTCTCTTCCACAACCTTCTTCTGAATCCCCAGAATCTCAGCCAAGCTCTTGTGCATTATGGGCTCATCGAGCTCCGGTAGATCCTCCTTCTCCTCTTCATTCTGTCTCGACTCATCCGCCTCGTCCACGATCTTCGGCTGCGGCTTGCCATCCACAGTAGGATCGAACAACACAATCGCAAATTCCCCACTGGGATCGTGGAGTGGCTTCGCGACAAAGACGGTACCCTGTCGTAGCCCTAGCAGCGGCGGTGGGCGCGATGGATTCCACCCAGAAGAGTCCTTGTTCTTCAAAGGCACGGAGAACTTCGCACGGAACATGGTCTCCTTGTCCTTGGGCTTGAACACAGGAAAGCGATTGACATCTCGTGTCGCAAGCGCGAGGCGATCCTCGTTGGTGTATGGCTTCTCCTCATCTTCTGTGCTGTTATCGGCGCCGCCATAGTCGACCTTTCGACGCTTGCGCGCGGGTTTCTCGGACGCTCGCGTAGGCGTGTTGGAACCAGGACATTTGAACGGCTTGATCAACCGATCGGCTGTTTGTGGTGTGCCGCCATACAGCCTCGTTCGGTTCTTTGTCGCCAGCGGCGGGACGTTTTCCTTGTCAGCGATCATGTCAGTGGTGTTGTGCGAAACATGATGCATATATGGAAGAAAGATCGCCTGGGAGTCGCCACTCGCGCTTGAGGCAGACGCGTCGCGATTGCGCCAAGACACTGTCACGACGTCATGTGATGAGGCTTGACACCTATCGCTCCTGGAAGGCACAACTTCTCTGCTCACGAATCTGATTGGGGACTATAAGAGCCACAGAGACCCGTGCAGGTCATCCGAAGGGCTTCTCCGGGACGGAATGTACACCATGGCTCTCACGTGGGATGGACCAGTAGCTAAAGGGGAGATCATCGATGATATTGCTGCATAGAAAGCGCTACAACACAACATCCTTAGGATCTTGAATTGTCACACCCATCGCAAACCACAAATCCAAGTCCCAGCGAAGAAAGCTTCCGCGCACAGCCAAAGTAGGAAGAGGTATCAAGCAAAATCAAGTGACCTCCAATCTCAACAAAAACAAGTCGCATCATGATTCGGCGGAAAAGTTGTCTAAATCAAAGAATAAATAGAAAAAGAATATGCTGCGCAGCTTCGTTGTGAAACGGTCGTCCTTGGGTATCTTCCTTTCCAATCCACATGATTCATGCCATCGTTGAATAGTCAAGCAAGATTCCCCATAATTCAGGGCCTCGATCCTCCATGCATTTCCGTGTTGCAAAACGCTCGGCAGAGTAGAAATATTCGTGCGGTCGTTTCATGTTCAGCGTTGCCAAGAAAAAGTCGTGTCTTCGTCAACAGTCGTTAAAGTGGTAGAAAGGAAACGGTGTCGGCAGTCTAGGTGAGTGGTTTTGTCTCGCCCGTTAAGGTCTATGCTCAGTGGCGCGAGTTCCCTCGCTCGTGGCGACAGCGACGAGCGCGTCCAGCTTCGACATGTCGTTGTTCGGCTGCGGAGCGTATTGCTGCTGCGCAAATCGTGGGTCGTGGCCAGATTGCAGCGCATAAGTTTGATGGGGCTGCTGTTGCTCCTGAGAGTGGTAAGTCTGATAGCCAGAGTCCATGCGCACACGGTCGGACTTGTGTTGCGTATGCCCACTGGGAGCATTGTAGTACACCTTCTGCTGGTCATCAGTGGTAATGGCTGTGCCTGGTGGTGGGTACTCTGCCGTCCCACTAGGATTGACAATGACAGGATGGTATTCATTCGCCTGAGAGGTGGAAGGAGTCGGCACTCCATCACTGCTAGCAGAATCCTCTGGTGACGGCCGATGAATCATGTAAGGCTGCGCCGGTGCAGGCTGTCCAGGTGTGATCGGCCCGCCATACCAAGCATTGCGTTTGTTCCTGCGAGGGGTGACCGGTGGCTCAGGCATCGATACATGCTTCGCTTGACCATATTGGGCGAGATGAGGTGGAGGCGCTTGTTGATGGAAGCCCTGTTGGTGCGGTGGCGGCAATTGATGTGCCTGCCATTGCCCCTCAACAGGTGCATTCGCGGCAGTGATATCCAGCCTGGTCAGTCCCTGCTGCAGTTCCCTTCCAGAGCTCATCGGCCTTGGCGATGCGTCGGACATGACCGTATCAGCCGGTGGGGGCGGTCGTACTCCTGGTGGCGGAGCGTGATCGAAACTTTCGATGCCTGGCAGCCTTGTCATCTGACTTGCTGCTTGGTGCTGGGTAAATGCTGGTCGCGGTTCGTCGGGCGTCTGGTGATACGTCAGACCGCTCGTGGCTGGTCGTTGAGCGTACTGCGAATTCGTGCTGGGATGCCAGGTACGCCGCCGGTACTCCATCTCACTTTCGGACTCGCGTCGCCCATGAGAGAACACTGAGCTTGTTGGGCTGGCGAACACGCTGCTAGTTTGGGAGAAGTTTGCAGACGTTCCGGAGGGCAGCGGGCTGAAATATGGCGGTTGATTGTAACTCATGCCGGGCGTCTGATGTGGGTTCGCCGCCGAGGGCACGGAGAGCCTCCTGCTGTGTCGAGAGCCATTGTAGAAGGAATTCCTTGAGATTGTCGAGCCAGAAGGCGAGGGCATGCCGGACTGGAAGCGAGGGCTCTGCCCGCCAGTCGAGTACGCTGCTGTAGTGGGGGTACTGTACCCAGTAGGAGACTGGTTGTAGTAAATGTATTGTTGGCCAGGGGTTCCGTTGAGCGTGTTGTACGTCTCAAGCGAAAGGCGAGCCCGAGCAGCGCCATCATTGCTTGCCATGGCTAAAGGCTGCGGTCGTCGACGGTAGTCGTCATCACCAGCGAGGCTCGAGGTCGTCGACCCAATACTGGATGTCGACAGATTGCGGCCGTGGCCTCGCGAGTGGCTGCCACCTCCGGAACTTCCAAGTGTCGAAGCGCGCGAACGACTGTTCGGGGGACGGACTCGGTCTGTGCGGATCTGTCGTTGGAATCTAGTGCTTGTTGCCGCAAGCGACTCAGCTGGAATCTCTTCATTCACGTGCACTGTCTGCGCATGCTGGCGAAGATTGTCCAGGCGAGAGAAGCGACGCGAGCAGTGACACTGGAAAGGTCGTTCTCCGGTATGTTTCCTGCAAACGTAATCAGTCTCTACTTGTGCCCATATCGATGACGCTTGCGACCTACCGTATATGTCGGGCCAAGTGCTCACTTCGTGTAAAGCTGAGCTGACATGGGGGAAAGTCAGTACAGAAGAATCGTTGCCCCTTCTTCTTTTTCGACGACCTTTGGCCATCTCCGTCCACACTTTCGTCGTCCGACCCATCGTCTTCGGCGATGATCTCTCCCGCATCCGCATCGCCCATCTCCACATCTTCCATGTGCGAAGCGCTTCTCTTCACAGCGCCTGTCGCTTCCGTGCGGTCCGGGGTGCCAGGTGCCTTTGCCGCTCCATCTGGAAGTGATTTCTGCCCGGCAACGCCTGCGAAGTTGTCCTTGGTGGGCGTGTTGGGACACGATTCGTCGGCCTTGATCGGTGGGGGCGGTCGGAAGGGCTCGCTCGAGGCGGGCTTCGGAGTCGACGGCGTGGGCACTCTGGCAACTGGAGCCGCCTCAGAAGTAGGCAGACCAGTGTTCACGGCAGAGAAAGAGGCCATTTGCGTGGCAGCGGACGGCGATGACTGCTGGACAGCTGACCACCGCAGTTGTGCAACTTCGAAGACGGCGCTCGGGTGCAAAAGGAATGAGGGTCGTCTCAGCCGATCGTCGCCAGGCTGCTTCCCCCACTCGTCATGTGCCCGCGCGGTCGCTATACGTGCGGCGGTGTTATGATGAGCGTATGTCGCAGGATGGTGGGCACGAGCCGAGTGCGTAAGGCTGGGATCGTGCGCAATTGAGGATGCATACGCGTTGGACCAACGGGCGTGAGGGAGGGACTCGAGCGGAAGCGCTCCGGAGTAGGCGTGTCGTCGTCAGTCGTGAACATGCAGAGGGCGCGGGAAGGCGCAGAAGAGCGATGAGATGAGAATAGTGTGCAGGCGGGCGCGGCTAGACGCTGACGATTGATAAGGTACGGTTTGAAACAGACTGCGCCCGACTGCAGCACGCCCAGGATGCCCGCCACACGATCTGACGTTCGAGTGCAGGCACCGAAAGCATGGGCGGGGAGGGGAGAAAAGCAGAGGCAGCGCAGACTGGACGTCGCAGAGGCTGGTCCGACGCACGGCACGACGACTGCAGCAGCGCAGCGCTGGTGGAGGGGACCATGTACTCGCTGGTGGGGCTGCAAGGTTGGTGGCAGGCCCAAAAGCGCCTAACGCAGATCTGCGCGAGGGAATCTGAGGCGCATTCGTCGTTGGCGGCCGCCGATCCAGACGGACGGCTGACGCCCTCTCGCGCTGGACGTTGCGGATGCCTGACGAGGTGCTGCTGTATGGTCCTGGCTGCAATCGCCAAACCTCCCGTGATGATGCCCGCCGGAAGTCGTCGGGAGCGGTGGTGTCAGAGCGCGCGGGCTGCGTGATAAGCTCCTCTCACACGAGCGACAGTCTGCTGCGTGGCTTGGTCGCGAATAAAGATGGGGTTGGGATCTCTTGGGTGTACCTCGCTAGCGAACAAACCTTGTGGGCCGTCGACAGGACAGGACCAGGAACAGGAACACGCGCGTGAAGGCTCTCTCGCTGGTCTCACTAGATCCCCACGCTCGAGCGCGAGCGGCACGCGCAGCGCATGAACGACTCTGCGTCGCACGCCGGCGCTGCTCGCGCTGACGACAGCAGCGTGCTCGGCGCGACTTCAGCGCTGACCGGTGGGGTGTGCCTGCGTCGCGGCGAGCACGCAGGTGCGTTGCAAGCGTGCGAGCTCCTACGCTCGGCGTGCCAGCTAACGAGTGTCGTCGACACGCCCGACCGGGATGCAGCTTCTCCTCGAAACGGCTCCGTCTGGCGGTGACGGCGTCAAGGGCGCCAGCGCGCGCGGAGTGCGACATCGCGTAGCCGCTGCGACGGCATCGTGAAGAGTGAAGACGTTGCCGCCGTTGTTCGTACTCCACACCTGCAGGAGCGTGTACCTCAACTGTCTTGTGAAGACCAATCGTGATAACGCAAGAGGATCTTCGGCTGAACGACATGTTGCAGGTCGGCTGCAGCTAAGGCTAGCGTGCTTGACGAGCAATCGTGCAATGCAAGGGCGAGTACCAAAGTACATCTAGTCCAGGTACCCAATGAAAGTTACTGCGCCCAAGAGGAGGGAATCGATGCAGCGTGCAAAGTGAAAACATGTTGAGCGCACGACTGCCGACGCGGGCATGGTGAGATTCTCGGTAGATTGGGTGTGAGAGTGGCCATGCCAGCGTGCTCCGATCAGTGTCGGGAGATGTGCTGTTGGTACTGTCATCGTCAGGTGCTCGTGCTTCGCGTTCCATCATCGAGCGCTCTCGCTTGTGCTGACTCGTTCCGTGTGGATGTTCGCCAACACCAGCCACCAGCCACTGCTTCGCTCTCCTCTCCGGCCACCATGCCACCGCAACCTTCATCTCGCAACATGCAAGCTCCTTGCATTGTCATAATAGCAGCGACCTCTTACTTTGGGCTTGGAGGTCCAGGCCTTGGATGGCCGCTTCACGAAGCTCCCCAGTCGCCATGTGCGCCGACAGCCATTGTGACAGTCGTGACGTTACACAGCAGCGAACAGATATCGTGCATATTCGCGCGCGACCGCTGGTTGCCTGCAAGATGAGTACCACACGAGACGGCGAAATGGTGTCATAAGCAAGAGGTGAAGTCGAAAAGAGAGATGTGGTGCGTGGGTAGACCTCGCTCCTGCATCCGTTGCAGAGCCCATGGCAATCGCCATCGCCACCACTTGGCGAGTCCTCCCATTGACACCCAGAGGTTTGGACGTACGTGCGTGGGCACCATATCTGTCAGGCGATTCAGCACCAGCCGCCAGTGCTACGGACCCGGGTCTCGCGCCAAGCGGCTGTATTGGAACGACTCGACCTTTATCGGATGTGCACCGATGTTGGCGAAAACCATCGATCACGAGCTCTTCTCGTGCAATATTATGGCACCCGAGCTTTGACTGTCGTGACCAATCCTTGCAGATGTATCTCACTGCAATCGAAGCCGTGATCTAGAGGCGGAACTGCGTCTGGCAAAGAACATCATTTGAGACAAGCGAGCAAGAGTTCCCAGCACGATCTACTGTAATGAAATGGGTAGCGATGAGACTTCGAGATTGATCGAAGGACTGTCTTGCATGCTCGAGCCAACGCACTTCCAAGTGGTACGATTTACTTGATGTGCCCGCCGCGAGACCGTGAACACTCCCGTCATCCCATCAATGGAGGCTTGACCAGCCTTATGCAAAAGTCTTTCAGCCGAGACAGATGTTTACTGTTTATGGCATCTTTGTTCAAAGCATTCTAGTCGTTGTCGACAAGAAGCCCTCCATTCGCCCACTCCATGCAAATGCCTCATGATCCCTATTCGCGCACGATGGGTTGACATTCTGTTCTGTCCAGAGACAGTACAGTACCGGTATTGTTGAATCCTCAGGCATCATTTCATTTCGTCATTGTGTTTGGAGCCAGGTGTTCGGGACCTTTGGACACCAAATACCAGCTGGCGCTTGGCGACGATTGCAACGAGCTATCACGGGCGACCGGTTGCCGGAGCACTCCAAAAGTGTGCGCGGTCGAGTAGTCGATAGATGGTTCCGTAAGATGAAATGCACAAATCCGATTTCTTGAAGGAGCTCGAATTGTGAGCTTGTGCGACTTGTTCCACCCAGTGGCATGTGAAGCTTGGTTTCCCCTCCGAACCGCATCTAAACATTGCTCCTATTTCACCTTCCGCCACGTTACAACACCAACCCCTAAACACTGTCGCCTGGAGCGGCTCCTCGCCCTTCTTCCATCCGTCTTCGTCCTTGGCTCCTTCGCTGCGCTCCCACTCTGTCCACCCTCAGCGCAAGGGAGCTCGACAAGCCGCCGGAGGAGATAATTCGACGCCATGGCATCCCCACAGCCGCCTTACGACGGCGCGCCCAATCCCGAAGATGGACAGTACGCTCAAGGAGATGGTTATGGTCAACAGCAGCCTGCGCCCGCGGCAGCTCCAGCAAAGAAGAAGCGCGGATATGCTGGACAAGCATACGAATTTGGTGCTGGAGGAAATGCAGCAGCAGGAGGTGTGCCGCCAGCAGGAGGGGCATATCCAGGCCAGCCAGCCGCACAAACACCCTACGGAGGCTACGGGTACCAGGCTCAACCTGTAGAGCCACAACAAGCACAGTATGGCATGCCACAGCAGCCAGCTTACGGAGCGCCGGGAATGGGCAGCCCAGCACCTCAGAGTGCTGGCTTCCCACAGCCTCCCTATGGCGGTCAAGGCGGGTACGAGGCTCCTGCGCCTGGCTATCCGACATCTGGACAACCTGGCGTAGCTGGCATGACGCAGCAATTTGGACAAATGGGCATGGGCGCGCAGGCCCCACAGCCGCTTCCTCCCCAGCAGCAAGGCGTACAGATGCGTTTGAACCCATTGCAACCAGTGGATATCAGTGTACAGGGGGCGCCCTTCCATGTTAGCGACCTGGACCAAGCTCCGCCTCCAATCATCCTCCCACCGAACGTGAGTATGGTTCAGAGCTTTCTCGTGGATGTCTGCTAATTGCGGTGATCAGTCTTCTGTCACGCCTTCGCCGCACGCGAACTGCTCGCCCAAATACGTCCGATCCACTTTGAACGCGATGCCGGCGACGAACTCCTTGCTCAAGAAGAGCAAGCTGCCTTTTGCACTCATCATCCAACCATATGCGGCCCTGCACGATGCCGAGGACGACGTCCCGGTGCAGTATGATCAGGTCATTGCCCGATGCAGGAGATGTCGAACATACATGAACCCATTCGCGAGCTTCTTGGATCACTCGCATCGGTGGAGGTGTAACATGTGCAACCTCACAAACGACGTACCGCAAAGCTTCGATTGGGATAGCGTGAAGCAGCAGTCTGTCGACCGCTGGCAAAGACCTGAACTCAATTACGCAGTGAGCGAGTTCGTTGCGCCTCAAGAATACATGGTTCGGGCGCCCCAACCATTGATTTACCTCTTCTTGTTCGATGTCAGCTATTCCGGCGTCACGAGCGGCTTGTTGGCAACTGCTGCGCGATGTATCTTGGAGAGTCTGGATCGGATCCCGAACACAGATCGAAGGACAAGATTGGGGTTCATGGCAGTCGACAGTTCGCTGCATTACTTCAGCATTCCCCGAGATGGAGGCGAGAACAACGAAGCCAAGATGCTTGTAGTCAGCGACCTGGACGAACCTTTCCTGCCGACTCCTGAAGATCTTCTGGTCAATCTCACGGAGTGTCGCGCCAACATTGAAGCCTTCTTGGAGAAATTGCAGGGCATGTTTGCCAACACACAGAATAACAGCAGCGCGATGGGTTCTGCTCTCCGCGCGGGCCACAAGCTGATCAGCCATATTGGAGGCAAGATCGTAGTCCTGTCTGCATCGCTACCAAACGTTGGCTTCGGCAAACTTGATATGCGCGAGGACAAAAAGTTGCTGGGCACCTCGAAAGAGAACAGTCTACTCCAGACGCAGAACAGCTTCTACAAGAGCTTCGCCGTGGAATGCAGCAAGACACAGGTGTCGATTGATATGTTCTTGTTCAGCGCGCAGTACCAAGACGTGGCGAGCTTGAGCAACCTGCCGAGATATACTGGCGGCCAAACGTACTTCTACCCAGCCTGGAATGCTGCACGAACGGAGGATGCGATCAAATTTGCTACTGAGTTCAGCGACTACCTGTCATCCGAAATTGGTCTTGAAGCCGTTCTGCGAGTGCGAACTACGACCGGACTCCGACCAAGCGCATTCTACGGAAACTTCTTCAACCGGTCCAGCGACCTTTGCGCGTTCCCAGCTATGCCCCGCGACCAGGCCTATGTTGTCGAGATAGCCATTGACGAGAGCATAACGAAAGCATTCGCGTGCCTGCAAGTTGGTGTTCTTCACACGACATGCAACGGTGAGCGGAGAATCCGAGTGATGACATTGAGCATACCTGTCACCCAGAACATGGCAGATGTGTACGCCTCAGCTGATCAGCAGGCGATCACACATTACTTTGCACACAAGGCCGTCGAGAGAGCGCTCAGTAGCGGTCTCGATGCTGCTCGTGACGCATTGCAGGCCAAGATCGTTGAGCTGCTTCAGACATACAAGAAAGAGCTTGGAGGAGGCAACATGGGCGGTGGTGGTCTGCAGTTCCCTGCCAACATGCGTGCAATGCCAATGCTCTTCTTGGGCCTGATGAAACATGTAAGTTCAACTTCCCCTCTGACTTTCCACGGGGTACTGATTTGTTGCAGCTCGGCCTCCGCAAGTCCTCACAGATCCCGACCGATCTTCGCAGTGCAGCACTTTGCTTGCTGTCGACACTGCCTCTGCCACTGCTGATGCAATACATTTACCCCCGAATGTACTCTTTGCATGACATGCCAGATGACGCCGGCCTGCCAAATCCCGAGACCGGCGCAATTGTTATGCCGCCTCCTTTGAACCTCACATCAGGCAATATTGTGCCTTTCGGATTGTACCTCATTGACGACGGGCAAACCCAGTTCCTCTGGCTGGGTCGCGACGCTGTGCCGGCTTTGATCAACGACGTTTTTGGCACCGAAGACAAGAACCAATTGAAGCAAGGCAAGACTTCACTGCCCGTCCTCGACAGCGAGATGAATGAACGTGTACGCGCGGTTGTCGAGAAATCTCGGGACCATCGCGGCAAAGGCTGCGGCAGCATCACAGTCCCACCGCTCTACCTCATCAGAGAAGATGGCGAGCCAAGTCTGCGGCTGTGGGCACAGACTATGCTAGTGGAGGATCGGGCTGATCAAGGAGTATCGGGCGCCATGTTCATTGGAACCTTGCGAGAAAAGGTGGTATCATGAGCTCCATAGCAATGTTAGCTGATGATAGCTTTGCGCAGTATTCGCATCCCCTTTGGATCGAGAGTTGAGACATACGTACGACAGCGAGGCGCCGATAGAAGATGTAGCGGTAGCATAGACTCAGCCATGACTATAAAAAGCATTTCTACACTAGGCCCCGTGCGCAGCTTTCTTTGCCCTGGTGACTTCATGGGGTACTTCTTTACTTCTTCTGCACGAATTCACCATCAACGGACGCCTCACGGGGCGCTTTGATAACACAGCAGCGGTCGACCAGCTGGAAGCCCACTTCAGCTCTTACGGACCTTTTGCGAACCCTGCATGGGAGGCGTGAGCTATCTGCTGCAGGAAGGAGCTCGCCTTGTGGGGTACAGCAGTAGTGCTCTCACACCTCTCACATCGTTCGAGTCGTGTCAGTATAGCACACCGACATGCCGGCCCTGATGGATCAAGTTCCCCTCTCCGGGCGCACAGCTCAAATGGGCGTTGGTGGGGACACGCATCAAAGGCAACTCTATGCTGCGGGGTGAGGCGTAATCATATGGGAACTACAAATTTATGGTATTTATTCTCGTCTCAGCCAGCTTGCTGGCATTTGGCAGGTCGTAGCAATTGCATTTGCTGAGTTTGTCTGCAGTGGGAACAGTGGAATTCGCTAACATGTCTCACGTTCGTCAGCACTCTGATGGCCTATGGACCGTGCCACATAGAGATCCTTTCAGCAACGACAATGGTACCACTAATGGGACCAACGGTGTGTCAGCTACTGCTCAAGGCCTACCCAAAGAACAACGAGCTGCAGTTCGAGTTGGCGCTGGCCATGACGCCACGGTACCTGTAAAAACGGTTCCTGTGTCGCAACAGCCTGGCCCAGGACAAATCCTGGTCCAGATCAAGTGGACTGGCCTCTGTGCAAGCGACAAATCACTGATACATGATGAGTGGAAGGCATTTGGCGTTGGAATGATGGAGCAGACGTTCGGCATTGCTGGGCACGAAGGCGCTGGCGAAGTCGTTGCGGTACATCCTGATGTGGCTGACATCTGGAAGGTAAGCCTCAAATCGTTGCGAAGAGTGAATTCATTCCGACCTGTCTTACTTACGCCTCAGTAGATCGGCGACCGAGCTGGAGTCAAATGGGTCGTCTCCACCTGTCGAAAGTGCGAATTCTGCACTAACGGTACCGACGAGTTGCACTGCAAGTCTCAAATTAATTCGGGTTTTTCAGCACCTGGCACCTTCCAAGAATACTGCCTTACAGATGGCCGCTACGCCACTCGTATCCCCGAGGGCGTGCTGGACGAAGAGGCTGGGCCTATCATGTGTGGCGGCGTGACCGCATACACAGCCTGCAAGCGCAGCGGCGTGCGTCCGGGCCAATGGGTCGTCGTTATTGGCGCAGGAGGAGGTCTAGGACATTTTGCTGTGCAGTATGCGAAGGCCCTCGGTATGAGAGTCATTGCGATCGATGGCGGTGAAGAGAAGAGGAAGCTTTGCACAGATCTCGGAGCGGAGCATTATCTCGATTTTACGGCCGGGCAGGACTTGGCTGCTGAGGTGGAGAAGTTGACGACGTATGGTGCTCACGGCGCAATTGTTATTGCGGCGAGCCGAGCTGCGTATGCTTTGGGACCTGCGCTTTTGAGGCCTGGTGGCACGATGGTCGCCGTTGGTCTCCCCGCTGAGACTGACGTGGTCGCTGGTGCTCCTCCACTCATGATGGCATTGAAGAGGCTAAATATTGTCGGATCTGTGACCGGTACATTGAAGGTGAGCAACAGTCGGTCTGATCGCTGACGAGCATACGCTGACCCTTTCCAGGATGTCGAAGAGGCCCTTGACTTCTGCGCTCGCGACCTCGTTCATCCCATCTTGACCAAGGGCACTCTTGACGACGTGGATAAATTCTGCCAGCTCATGATTGCGGGCAAGTTGCCAGGAAGAGCTGTGCTGAAGGTCGCGGCTTGAGCAGATGATGAGACACATGTAGTACAAATAAGAGTTCCATCAAGGTGTAGCCAATTCAGCACTCTCTCTCGTCTCTGCTACCAGCGATCACCTGATCCGTACTCAATTCTCGCTCTTCCTCGTTGACAGTACCTGGATGAGCGGGGGCCCAGTCATGCAAAGTAATGCATCCTCGGTAATGGCCGCATCTAAGGAACTCTATGCAGATCTGTCTCCACTTTGGTGTTCACCTCCCCGCAACCCTCGCTCACCACATGAGCACAGGTCCGGCCGGACCGGTATCTGTTCCTGCACTGGCGAAACCGCTTGTAACACGACCTGAGGAAGTGGCTCGCTTGCTGTGTAGATTGATCGCATTCCGGATCCGGTCAAGCATAGGGCTCCGCGTTGCCTTCAAGGATTATATTCTCCCCCATCGCAGCCGGAGAAAGACTTCATTTGACCGACGCCTACACAGCATTGGAGATCAAAAGCTCGAAGTGGTGTGACTGCTCAATCTCCTATCTTATCATTCCAGAAATATCGCAACTTTCGAAATACCAACCATGGCTCATTACTACGACGATCAGCTTAAGCGACCAACGTCCTTCAACTTCGCCATAGATGTTGTGGACTACTGGGCGAAAAATGCCCCCAAAGATGGGTGTGCCATGCATTGGATCTCACAAGATCGCAAGACGGAGCGACGACTTTCGTTCGAGCATTTCAGCAGCCAATCGCACAGACTTGCTGTAATGTTCACTGAACATCTTGGAGTGAAGAAAGGCGAGAAAATGCTGATCATCATGCCACGCCTGCCTGAGTGGTGGGAGATTGCCACAGCAGGTCTGCGGAGTGGGATTGTGATCTGTCCGGCTACGACCCTGCTCGTTGACAAGGACATTGAGTACAGAGTGAAACGATCTGGAGCGTCGGTCTTCCTTGGCGATACGGTAGCTGTTGGGAAGTTCTTGAAAGTCAGGAAGAACTGTCCTTCGATCAAGCACGTCTTTCAGCTGGATGGCAAGGCTCCGGAAGGTGTCGTACTACTGAGCGAGGCCCTGGACAAAACAGCACGGGACGCAACATATACCGGTCCTGCCCCTGGAATCAAAGACCCAAGCATGATCTACTTCACTTCAGGCACCGCTGGTCCACCCAAAATGGTGCAACACAATCAAATCTCTTACCCTCTGGGCCATACGATTACCGGCAAGCACTTCCATCGCCTGGAGCCCGGATTTCTCAGCTGGGTTCTAACAGAGCAAGGCTGGGCGAAAGCTGGCTGGGCATTTTTGGGAACGTGGAATTGCGGAGCAGGTCTGTTTATTCACGATGATCGTGGAGCCTTCAACCCCAAAGCCACTCTCGATATCCTTCACGAATACCCCATCACCACATTCTGCGCTCCTCCTACTGTTTACCGTCAATTAGTCCTTGACGAGCAACGGAAGTACATCAAACAAAACAAGCCCAAAGCACTAAAACACTGTACCGGAGCTGGCGAGCCCTTAAATCCTGAAGTTATCCGCCTCTGGCAAGAAACAACGAGCATGGAGATCTGCGATGGATTCGGGCAAAGCGAGACTATTCTCTTGTGCGGCAACTTCAAGGGTAATAAGATTAGGCCTGGTTCTATGGGCAAGCCTTCTCCTGGCACACCATTGTACGTTGTCAACGATGACGGCAAAGTAGCCGCAGATGACGAAGAAGGCGACATTGCGGTCAAGGTAGACTTGACCGAAAGCTCCAATTTTTTCGGCGTTTTCGATGGATATCTCGATGAAAATGGAAAACTGGACAGAAAACTTGTTGAATCATCAGAAGGCAAAGGCCAAGCGTGGTATTCAACAGGAGATCGAGCAACTCGAGATAAAGATGGCTACTTCTGGTTTGTCGGGAGAAATGACGATGTCATCAATTCTGCGGGATATCGAATTGGGCCCTTTGAAGTCGAATCTGTTCTCAAACAGCATCCTGCCGTTGTGGAAAGTGCTGTGGTTTCATCGCCAGACCAGTCGAGAGGAGAGGTCGTGAAAGCATTCATTGTACTGACGGCAGAGTACGCAAAGAAAGATCAAGACAGCTTAGTGAAGGAACTGCAGGATTATTGCAAAGCAAATGCGGCGCCCTACAAGTATCCGAGAAAGGTGCAATTCGTGGATGCGTAAGTTGCTGAGCTACAAATTGATCATCCAAGGTTGAAGATATGCTGACAGAGGCTCTAGCACATTTCTACCCAAGACAATCTCTGGCAAGATCCAACGGAAGAGGTTAAAGCAAGATGAGCGGGCACAAACCAAACCAAAATTGTAGCGGGTGAGCAAGCAAGTGAAGTGGCAGTCTTCCAGACGAATTCGTGCGACTACGATCTCTCCTGAGCCAGGCGTAGGAGCAGAGAGTCCACTTTCATTCCAGAGAGAGAAAAGAAGAGAGCTCTTCTGGCAGCTTCCAACCAAAAGCTTTCTCGGCGCCGTCAAATGCAGTGACTAGACTTGAATGTTGCGAGGACAAAGAGACGAGCACTAGAAACGTATACATTCTGGGAGCCGAGTATCCTAGCATGCGTAAAGCAATACAGTGCGTATCTTTTGAGTACACCAACCAGCACTGTGCGTCTGAGTGCTTTGGCTTAGAAGCTATTCAAGCGTGCTATATCGTCATCATCAATATCATCCTCACTATCGTGATTGCGACCGCAGTATGCGGTTGATCCCGTCAAGACAGTAGGTCTAAGTTCGTCCGACGGACGAAGGAGTATCACGCACACCATGAGCGGAAACGGAAATCTTCCACCAGTTTCCCCACGATCAGCAAAGCTTCTCCGCCAAGCAATAGAACTCCTCGGCATGTCATCAGTGATTACAAAAGGGTGGCATTCGGTGTTTCTGATCACCACGAGAACAGGATCTGAAGCAGCTGATGATCAAATTACGACTTTTGACACTATCATTGCTGCCGACTATGGTTTCCAGCCAAGTCCTCAATCAAGTACCAGAATGGATTCTTTCGAATATGTTCCCATGGCCTGCTCAACCGCAGGTCGATAAGATCGATACCCATCACCATTGGGTCCCACCGGAATATGCCGAAGGTATAGCGTGGCTCGTACAGAACAAAATGCAGCTTTATGAGTGCGACTGACACGTCCTTTGTAGCTGTCGCTGCAGCAGGAGGTGAGCAACAGTCGAAATATCACGATATCACCTCTGAACAAGTAAATGGCCAGGCGACCCAAGCGGATGGCCGACTCCTCAATGGTCGATAGAGGCCAGCCAAGCATTGATGAGGCGTGCTGGGATCAAAACCTCTATCCTTTCAATTACTGCTCCGGGAGCATGTATTGTTGAAGGCAAAGTAAGATCTCCTTCGCACATCTCACCACGACATACTAATGCATCATGTTCCCTTAGCGGTCTTGGGATCTGGCGCGTGCCCTCAATGTCAAAGCTGCGGCTATCCGGGACTCTAACCCTCAAGCCTTCGGATTCTTCTTATCTCTCGGAAATATTGAAGACACTGCAGCTGCCCTGGCTGAAATAGCCTATGCTTTCGACACTCTTCGAGCAGACGGAGTCTGCCTGTTCTCGCGTTACGGGAGTAGTAATACATACCTTGGTCATCCTTCACTAGAGCCCATCTGGGCCGAGCTGAATCGTCGGAAGGCTGTGGTGTTCGTCCATCCTATTCACCCGCGTGATCTCGGGAGAGTGAACGCCCAGCTCCCCCAACCTGTTGTGGACTACCCACATAAGACAACACGTACAGCAATGGACATGCTGTTCAGCGGCACGAGGCGCAAGTTCCCCAACTGCAGCATCATCCTCTCTCATGCAGGAGGGACGTTGCCGTACTTGATCAGTCGCGTCGCAACACCACTCTCGGTGGCTAATCCGACTGTTAGTAACGCTGCGACTGGCCTCACATATGAGCAGATCATGCAGGACTTCCGCTCGTTCCATTTCGATCTTGCACTTTCGACCGCACCGGCAGTAGTGAAGGGTTTGCTCGAGACCGGAGTTCCGGTCGAAAAGATTTTGTACGGAGTACGTATAGTCATGTGTCACGCACCATGGAGGATAATGGCCCATGCATAGAAACTGATCTCAGCTCACAGAGCGACTTTCCATATGCCCGACCACCAGCATATCCGGCCTTCTTGAAGCAGTGGAATACTATCGAGGTGTCATCTGAGCTAAGAGAGCAGGTCCATTTCCGAAATGCTCTGGAGCTGTTGCCGAAATTGAAGAAGGACGGTGGCGGGCAAACTAGGTCGACTGAAGCCTGTAACTTGTAGTCCAAGCCGAGCGTCTACCGATCGTAGTGTTGTGGAGAAGGTGATGTTTGAGCGGCGTGTCTATTCGAGGCACCATTGCGTGGCCTCCCACGGTCCAGAGATATGATTGAGCCGTAGACTGGGCATTCGGCATAGCACCATGATGTACCCACGATAAAGTGACGCTTGGAAGTGAAGACCACATACCGGCACTGCCAAATCTCTCAGCATTTTGAGGCAAGCCCTCAATCTCGTGGCCAGCTAACGCGCCTCAGTTGCAAAATTCGAGGGCTTCTTCATGGATTGTGCCGGCAGCTGCTTCTCGACTGAGCAATCTTGATCACACGGCGCTCACCCTGCACGACGAGCAGCTCCTGGATGGGAGTCAGCGACTTTCGCAAACAGCAGAACGTGACGTGATCCTTTGCGGTCGCTACGCGCAATGGGAGGAGAGAGGAGGAGAGGAGAGAGAAGCTGGAGCACAGTTAAGGTTTCGACCACGGCTTCGGCCCGCGCTTTCCGGTGGCCTTGAACTTTTTGAAGACTGCCGACCTTCACTTTGAACTTTTCCAAGAAACAACCACATGCAAAGGTCGACGCCATGACAGGTATCAAACGCCCCCACGAAGATGATGAGGAAGGCGAGCAGAGTGTTCATCCCACACGCAAGCAGCGCATGGGCATCAAAGAGCAAAGCTCAGATCAGAAGGAACTGAACAGGATCTTGCGCAAGCTTGGCGAAGAACTTCCCGAAGCGCGCATCGAAGCCACCAAGGAGCTCCTTCAACATCTTGCGGACGACGAGAATGAGGTCAAGAACCGCGTCGACAGAGCGGTAACGCGCCTTGTCATCGGCGTTTGCAGCGGTGCTCGAGCGTCTCGACTCGGCTTCTCCATTGCGCTCGCGGAAGTGCTCAGATTTGCGCGTGGCGGCAAGCGCAACCTCTTGTCACTCCAGGAGATCCTCAGCAAAATTTCAGCTTTGACGCCTGCGAACGACCGTGGAGGCGAGGAGAGGAATTACCTGCTCGGTCGCGTGTACGCACTTCATGCAATCTTGCTCAGCGATATTCTGCGCAGTGCTTCAGAGGCCGAGGTCAGTTCTGTATTTGATGCTGTGTCCGACCTGGCGCTTCAGAAAGAGTGGATCCGGAGCGAATGTGGCTTGATCCTGGTGGAGTTTTTGAGAACGGCTGGTAACGAGGATTTGGTCCTGCCTTTGATCACCGCCTTGGACTCGAAAGGCCTACTGAAGTCGCCCGAAGGCGTGGCTATCTGGTTAACAGCGAAAGACAATTTTGAGAACGTCAAGCTCCCCAAGAAAGTCTGGCATCATAGGAACCCGCTCTCGTCACAAGATCGGGGGGAGCTCACGCGCATATTACTCAAGAACGCAGTGGAAGCGAAAGATAACGAGCAGGCGCAGCAGAACGGCGAAGACAAGAAGAAGAATAAGAAGAACAAGGCGTCTGGAGCGCGTCAATCTATGCCGAATCTCGCATGGGGCGTCATTCTACAGCACCTCTACCAGAACGATGATGGCAAAGACCTGTGTCAATTTTGGGAGGATTGTGTGGCAAAGCCTATGTTTTCTCCCAACTCTTCGGCAGAGAGGAAGTCCCTCGGGCTTCAGATCTTCAGTCAAGCCATCAAAGCTGCCCCTGCGGAACTTTTGGGAGATATTGTGCACCAGAGCATAATCCGGTGTGTAGTTGATCAACGCTCAAAATCGGACCGCACTTTGTTCGCTGCCTCTGCCTTCCCACTCAGGACCATGGAAACACGAGGGAAGACGGATCCAGCAGCCGCTGCGGAAATGGTCTCGAAGCTGCTCGAGGTTATGCCGCCTAACCTGGATAAGCTGTCTCGTCAGACCGTCGACAGTCTCCTCGCGGCCTCGGATCCGGAGAGCTTGGTTCACGTGGTGAAGGTCATCAACGACATTTGCCGTTCTTCCACTGAACAGGCTGATGCGGAAAAAAAGCGCCGTCTACTCGCAGATGCACAGCTGTCGATCATTCGGTCGAGAAGGAGTCAACCCGAGCTCTTTTTCAAGAAGGGTGATAAGGCAGCACAGTGGCTGAAGGAGGCACTCCGCAACATGACCGATTTAGGCTTCCAGGCAGAAAATCTCTCTACGCCACTCAGCAGTGCAACGCGTATTGTGTTCCAGGATCGCCTCATCTCGGCACTCGGCCACATGGTGAACCTCCCTCTCGACCAGGCCGTGGTCGCACCGATTGTAGTAGTCGACAGATTGGAGGCCATCGGCACCTCGCTGGCGGTGGAGTTAGAGCGCGACGCGTTGGCAGCTGTCCGAGAAGCCCAGAAGGCGCTAGCGAAAGCAGCAACCAAAGCCGAGAGCAAAAAGGGTAGTAAAGCAGTTGTCGCGAAAGCTTCGCAATTGCTCTTATCACTTGGAATTCTTCAGGTCTACAAACAGGAACCAGATGGTGCAGAAGTGCTCCAGGACATTACCAGCCATTTCACCAGCGCGAAGAGCGAAGACTCCTCGTTACTGCTCATTGAGTTGCTGCTCAGCTTTGTGGCCAAACCATCAGCCCTCTTCCGCAAGCTAGCCGAACAGGTTTTCGCCGCCTTTGCCTCCGAGGTCACTGCAGATGGTCTGCAGTCCATGATCAGCGTGCTGGAACCGAAGGAGACTCTGGCCGGAAAGCGTGAGCTCTTCAAAGAGGGAGAGGAGGATGAGGAAGAAGAGGACGACGAGGCGGGCGACGAGGACGTAGAAATGGAAGACGTCGAAGATGCATCGGATGTGGAAATTGCCGGCGGAGAAGTCTCTGGAGCCGCGGACGAGAATGATGAGACATCGGATTCGGAATCCAGTAGCTCTGAGAGTGATGCTGAAGGTGGCGCAGGAGAAGATGAAGAAGCAGAATTCGATCGCAAGCTGGCCGATGCGCTTGGCACAGCTGGCATGGAAGACGACTCGGACGATGATGGCTCTGACATGGACGATGACGAAATGACGGCGATAACACCGCATTTGGAGACCATCTTCAAGGAGCGCAGCAAACACACGAACAACAAGCAGGAGAACAAGGATGCCAAGGAAGATGTTGTCAACTTGAAGAACCGTGTTCTGGACCTGCTTGCTATCTATGTCAAGTCACAGTACTCGAACCCTCTTGCTGTGGATTTGATACTGCCTCTGATCACTCTGGCTCGCACTACCACAAGCCAGCCAACAGCGCAGAAGGCACTAGATGTCCTGGAGACATATTTCGACAGAAGCAAGAAGCAGAAGGCACTGCCGGAAATCGACGACACTGAAGAACTTTTCAAAATCCTCAGCAACGTACACGATGAAATGCGTTTAGGTGGCAGCAAGATCCACGCCTCTGCGTGCAGCCGTGGCAGTCAATTCCTGGCGAAAGTGCTCGCGGGGCTGGATCCGGATCAGGCATTCGAGAAGATCGATGGAATGTACACCAAGCTGCGGGGTGAATGGCGCAGAAATATGAAGTCGAAGATCCATGGGAGTGTCCTCAATGACTGGCACAGCTGGACAATGCAGCGATAGATAGGTTCTGACTTTCTCTGAAGAAATGGAACCTGCACAGCTCGCAAGGTTGGCAACGGGTTCACCTGCGGTAGAGAACAATCGCGAGAAAGCGTCCTGTTCAGCAAGAAAAATGGCTGCGGCACGCTGCTGACAGATGGCTTTTAGAGTCCTCCTGCAAACGCTGAGGACTCCACTACGGGGCTTGGTGAGGCTTGTTCATGGCTAAGCATATTCATATCCATGCCACTTTTCGCGCGATTCCGTGCCTTCACATCCGCCCCAACGTACCTCCACGAGCTTTTGATCGTAAAGCATTACTGATGTCTCTACTGATAGCTACTAGTGTCCGAATTGCCTTGTACCAAAGCACCCCGTGGCGCCAACTACTCATTCATACGATGGCTGAGCAATTATTCGAAGATTCTACCCGAACTCACCACTTCGCCGGCGTTCGTCATCAGCCAGATGCCGTTGACACGCGGCATGCCACTTCTGCAACGATCCAAGATAGCGCATCAACACTTAGAAGGCCAATGACGACTTGCGGAGACCTTGGTGCCGATGTCCATCCCCACGACAAGGCCTAGTCGCTGACGCTACAATGCGAGTATCATGTGGATGCAGGCCTATGCTACTCTCCACATCATCCACGCTCATCTCCATTGTTTTATTCTCACTGCATTTAGTTCCCGGCGTTTGCATCGTCTCTTCTCATTACTCGCTTGCCTGCCGTGTAGCCGCACTTTGACGTTTTGTTCATCACGCTCTGACCACATTGACAATTCTCAGGGTGGCCGGTTTGAAGCTGCGAGGCAAAAGACTGCGGATAGCACTGGCACTCACGGGCGCGGCGGCTTGGATTCTTCAAGGCTACGATCAAGCGTTGATGAATGGTCTCTTGACTCTTCCAACATTTGTCAAGCAGTTTCCGGAGATCGATACAAGTACATCTACGCTGAAGAGTCAGCACTCCACTTTGCAAGGTATTTGAAGTTCCAAGACTAGCGACGAGTATTGATTGACATTCCTGAGGTACTGCCGTGGCACTTTACGAAGTCGGCGCCGCACTTGGTGCCTTGGCCTGTTTCTTCTTTGGCGAGAAGTACGGGAGGAAATGGACAACTTTCGGTGGAGCAGTCGTCGTTCTCATCGGAGTAATTTTGCAGTCTACGGCCTACTCACTCGCACAACTCATCGTGGCTCGCATCATTACAGGTCTTGGAGTCGGATCTTTCACGGCCACAGTACCCACCTGAGTGGGAGAAAGCTCAGATGCTCATCAACGTGGAGGTCTCATCATGCTCGAAGGCTCTGCAGCCATCTTTGGAGTCATGTTCGTCGGCTGGCTTGAGTTTGGGCTCTACTTTGCTCGTCAATCAAGTGCGAGTTTCCGGTTTCCGATCGCTTTCCAGGCATTCTTCCCCATAATCGTAATGATCATGGTGCCCATGCTAGAAGAATCACCACGGTGGCTAGCGGGCAAGGATCGATTCGAAGAGGCAAGACTGGTCCTGTCGAAGCTCGAAGACGAACCCGAGGACTCTGTTTTCGTAGCCGAACAATTACTGTCCATCCGACAATCCTTGGAAGTAGAGAGTCAAGGACATTCAAGCAATGCTTTCGCGAGAACCAAAAATCGGCATCTCAATCGCACTCTTATCGCCATCGGAGTCAATGTCCTCGCTCAGCTTTCTGGAGTCAACGTAATCACGTTCTATTCCAACACAATCCTCCAACAGCGACTCGGGTATAGCGCAGTACTCTCTCGAATCATCTAAAGCTGCTTGCAAACTTGGCAGTTCCTCGTGGCAACCTCAGCCGTATTTCTGATCGATCGCTTTGGAAGACGTAAGCTGCTCATCAGCGGAGCATTCTTCATGTGCGTCGCGAACGCTGGACTCGCAGGACTGCAGTCGGATCCCACGAACAGAACTGCCGCAGGCTGCAGTCTCTTGTTCTATTTTCTGGCTCTCGCAGCTTTCCCAATTGGCATGTTCCTCATTCCGTTGATGTACAGCAGCGAGATCGCGCCTCTCCGCATCAGGGCAAAGGTTACCGCAATGTCCGGGTGCAGCAATTGGCTTTTCAATTTCATGGTGGCCGAAGTGACGCCTATCGCGTTCGACTCTATTCAATGGAAGTACTACTTGGTCTATGTTTGCACGAATTTGCTCTCGGTGGTTGTCTTTTACCTCTTCTTGCCGGGGACCAGAAACAGATCGTTGGAGGACATTGATGCGTTCTTCGTTCGCTCAACGAATCCTTTACAACCGGTCAAGGTGGCGAAGATGTTGCCAGAGGATGTTCCTCTCTACCTCGAATCGACGGGAAAGAGTGCAGTGCAAGCAGAGCAGGTGGAGAAGATCTGAAGGGATGGAAACAGACAGCACGAATTGGTAGCAAAGAGACAGCGCAGAGCGTCACACGAGAGAGCTCGGGCTCTTCCTGCCCTTGGATATTGGCTCCATTGCAACCAGTGTTTGAGAAAGAAGGCAATCCATATAGCGAGCTTGATGATGATTGCTTTTTAGGAGATGTTACTACGAGCATGTCAGCCATTGTTCTCCTTGTGATCTCTCGAACTCCTGTCGAATTCTTAAGGCGCCACTGAAACTTCCTTTCCAGGTGAAACCGCCATCAAGACAGACCAGTATCCAGGCTCCAACCTCTGATGAGGAGAACCAGAAGAATGCGTCACAACCAGCGCGAGATAGCGATGCTCAATGCTCGGCTCGGCCCACTGATTCGCAATGATTCAAGATTCCAGAAGTGGCACCAGAGCCTTCGAGCATGATTCCATCTGCACCGTTCTACTGATGTTGAGCTAGGCTCTACGCTGCTCAGTAACATCGTAGCACGGATCGGCTACTCTTATTCTCCATGGCGATATAATTGTCCTACGAATCCGACGAATGTTAACATGTTTCCGACACAAGCATTCAGAAAGCACCAGTGTAGTCTACCATCAAAGGTCGAACATTCGCAGAACAAACTGGTCCAACGTGACAGCCGACCGTTGTTTGCTTCACTTCACATATTGCGCACCTGCTCGCTTTCAACTCCAGCATACCACAAACCACAAACCAAAACACCTTGCACCAGACCACCCCCACCACACCAACCACCCAGTCATGAACAGCATCGCCATCATCGTAATCTGCCTCGCGCTCATCGGCACGCTTTGCCTCTTCATCTACTGGCTCACCTGGGTCTGGTACGTCAAACGCACTGACACCCGAACTGTCCGACACGAAGAGCCTGTGCACATCGAAGATGTCGACTTACACAGCGTCGACCCACGCACATGGCCACGGCGAGACGAGGTCCCCACTCACGAACAGAGACTTAAAGCACCAGTGGACGAATATCGTGCGAGGACGAGATCGGTGCAGTCCTGAACGCTGGGACAATGCCTGAACGCGGCATGCCTGGGATGAGAGAAGCTGCTGCTGCTGCAGCTGGCATTAGCGCGCAATCGCGGTGAAGTGCCGCCGAATGGCGAGGTCGAGGTGAGGGTTTCTTCTGTCAAGTAAGAGTCTAAACCGCAATCGTACCGGCTGACTCTCCTCCCTCGCAGAAGGACCAACCCGCTTCCAAATGACAATAGCGCTACAGTATTAGGCAACACTTGGAGGATTGACAAGCGTCAGGCGATGGCCCAATAGGCACGGAAATCACATGTCAGCACAAGACTTGTAGCGAAGAATGCCAATCAAACCTGCCATGCAGCTGATCAATCCAAAACAGTACGGGCACAATCTGCTCTTTCACAACTTGAATCCATTCGGCATGATGTAGACTGTTCATAAAAACCCAAGTGCATCCATTCCCGGCACTGTAACTCCTGCCGCGGGATGCCCTTTTAGGCCTGTCCCGTAGGATGGCCTTTTCATCATGTCTATTTCATCATCTATGCCTTACGTCAAGCCCAAGAACCCTCCAGGAAACATCCATCTATGCTTCTTGCTGGAAAGCGTCTGGGAATCGGCGCATGTTGTACTCGATTGGGCCGTGGTTGCTGAGGAACTGGACGTAAGCACCATCGACACGGATGGCACCAGCCTTGCGCTTCTCGATGTACTCGGCGCGGTCGAGGGGCGTGAAACCCCACTTCTTGGAGACGATGATCTTTTGGCGACCTGGGAACTTGTACTGCGAGCGGCGGAGGGCCTCAATGGCGGTTGGGCGGTCTTTGCGGTGTTAGTACGTGGCAGACGAGAGCAGTGCATAGCGCAGGACTTACGAGAGTCACGAGTGCGGATCGAGAGAAGAATCTGGCCGATGTTGACACGGGCAACGGTGCCGTTTGGCTTTCCGAAAGCACCACGCATTCCAGTTTGGAGTCTATCGGCTCCGGCGCACGACAACATCTTGTTGATGCGGACGACGTGGTATGGGTGGGCACGGACACGGAGGTGGAAACCTTCCTTTCCGGCGGTCTTGACCATGTACCTGTAGCGATGTTCCGTCAGTGTCCTGCATCTTCCTCTGACCTTCTCTTTGCTCGGAGTGGCTCACTTGTTGGCGCAAATACGGGCGGCTTCGAGAGCCTCGGAGCTCAGCTGTTCATACTCGTTGGAGACGAGGTGGACGCAGGTTGGGAAATCGTCGACGTTTGCACGCTTGCGGCCAAGGTCGAAGATTCGGATCTTTGGGTCTGGCACACCACGGTTGAAGCGCGACTTTGGGTACGGCTTGTTCTTGCAGTAGCGGTAGCAGCGAGCTGGACGACGGGCCATTGCGACGGTGTTGCGGTGGGTGTGTCGTTGGGTGTGGTGTGTGAGGAGGAGAAGACGACTGACGACGAGGTTCAGCGAGGGCCGTTTGCCAAGCCGCACGCACTCGGCTTACAAATTGACGGAGAGTGTGGCAAACTCAGCCGCTCAGGCCGCCGCCGCATCGGGGCAACTTTGGGCCGGTGGTCTAAGGATGTGAGACTACGCCTTAGAAATCAAGGTATGAGTACGACAGAAGGAGCAGTGATTCACTGTGAGCGATTTCTGGCACAGAAGATGCATTTGCATTGGTGGAAATCTGCAGGCTATTTGACGGAATGTGCCTACGCAGAAGGCACGGGCATACGGCCACCAAAATGCGGGCTTTCCCTCATCAGAGCGAGCACTGCTTGTCCCGTCTCAGAGATGACGCCGCTGACAGTTCCCTGCTCATGCATCTATCTGTGGCACCATACTTCCTCCTCGAGCTCTCCCTCTACTGGGGAGTGGTGGACAGAATGTCGGAGTCACCAGCATCGAGAATGGCCATGGTCGAGCAGCGGAAGAGCTTACCGCAGGCGGTACCGAGCTCAATCTACATCACGCACGGTGGTTAGTACGAGTCGTCTCCCTCCAAAGCGCCTGTTGAAGCAGCTTCTTCTCAGGGCTCAAGAGAGCGCGCCCTCCAGAGCCTTGATAGAGGCTCCTTCGCTAGGCGCAAAGGTTGGTATCCGTTTTCAAGTAGCACTTACGTTGTTGCCGGAGAAGTGGTGGACAGCAGTCTTGGCCAACATGCTGTAGTCTGCGTATCCCGTCAGTCACTGCCCTCTTTCACAAATATCTCTCGATCTGTGGGTCGCGACGTACACTCGAGCTCGGACTTGCGGAGAGGAGGGGTGTTGCCAGCGATGATGACGAGCTTGGCCTTGCCGGAGCGCAGCGTCTTGAGGGTCGACTTGTAGCCAAGTGTGACCTTACCAGACTGTGCGAGAGGTCAGTCCATTGTGCTTCGCCTGCGGTTGCGCGGGCTGCGCATGCGCACCTTGATAGTCAGGGCCAACTTAGCGTTGATGCTGTCGTGGGTCTTGCTGCTCTTCTTTGGTGCCATTGTGAATGATTGTGTCTCCGGCTGTGATGACCTTCGCTGACTTGCAAGACGAAGAGAGAGAAGGCGCAAGCTCGAAATTCCAATTTGCACGAGCCAAGATTTGCGGCTTTCCGAATCCGAGCGGGCGCTCCCGGTTGCCGTCCGCACTGACGACTGTGACCCTCCTCCTCCTTGGCCTTCAAGTCAAGAACCTTGCACACGTTGGATTTTCGTACAGTCAACGACAACGCCTCATATGCGGCAGGACCATCGTGTCAGGAACGGCGCAGCAATGCTATCTCTTCAGCACGGATTTGCTCTGTCACGCAAACATCTCGCGCCTAAAACCTGGTTCTGAGTCTGACAAATAATCAAGGGCGGCATTGTCATGACTATTGGGGATCACCAGCGAGCTGACTGCGATGGCGCGGGCTGTTCTCGTGTTGAAACAGTCCGCTGCACAATCGCTGCCACGCACTCCCTTCAGACAACTGCGAATTTTCTCATGGCTTCAAAGCATCTTGCACAACTGGAGCCTTTCCCTTAGCTGCTTGCAGTTATAACAGGGAGCCAAGATTGCACGCCTCCTCTTCAGACCAGCAAAGCCTTGGAGACGGCCACGCTGCCAAGGCGATCAAACGGAAAAGACGCAAAGCACTGTCATCATGCTATTGTGTTGTGTCTCCATGATGTCAACAAGCTGCCAGGTAAGAAGAGACAGCTCAAGCAGTCCATGCCTGCACAACATGCAGCATAAGAACATCAAACGCCTCAGAAGAGAGCTCTCTCCCTGAAGCAAGAGCGTTTCGCCTCCGCTTCTGTGACGACCATGGCCGCGTCTCCAGCGGTCTTCTTCCTGAAGGCTCTGTTCTCTCTCCCATTCGTCTCCATCAAAATCAACAATAAGAATGGCAGTCCCGAAGAGAATCTCCACATTGGTATTTCTGCTCCTGCTAGTCCTAAGCGGCGTTTCAGTCCGCGCAGAAAGCAGCAGTGGAAATACCAATGAGTCCTGCCTGACGAGAGTCGAGACGGCGCAAATCATCGAGAAATACACTCTGTACCTTACAAAATATCCAGACAACAGGACGGTGCTGGAAGAGCTGGTTGATGAGAATGTGACCGCGGCTTCCGACAGTCTGAGCTACGTATTTCAGAAACCAGTATGTTCAGTGCTCTCGCCGAATGCTGCTGTCCATATCTCACAAGATTCCAGCTGAACACCACGCTCGCGCGCAATCTGCAAGAGATGCTCAAACAAGAAGCCGCCGTCCCTGCCGTCCCGAGCGTCAACACAATCTTCGTGTCGAACACTTGCGACATTATCTCATGGTATTGGGAGTTCACGACCAAGCCATACCCCACACGAGGCATCGTAATTCTCTTTGTGAACCTGCAGTTACGGAAACTATATAAAAACGTACCGAGAGGCGAACATTGGTGCGATTCTGGCCAATCAAGGACGTCCGGAGTGCCAGATCCCTGATTCGAACTGGAAGCTTGTGATTGGCAAGGAGGGCTTGCAGAGAGAAGAGAGTAGCTGTGAGGAAGTAGTGCATGAATATCGGGATGACTACTAGCCTTGACCTAGAGCCGTCGGGGCCAGGCAGTGGTGTTGCGGCCGATCCTCTGCGGTACAGCCTTGCTCTAGGCCAAGCTAGCTATCTGAGAGCCTTCTATCGATTTCTATCAAGAAAGACCTTTTGGCGACTGCTTTGGTGTTGGCGGACGGCAGCGATGTCTCGGACGGTCTTCTCAAACAAAATTCCGCCCAAGGCCCACCCAGTCAGCTCAGAGCCTCTGGGAATCTGAGAGACAAAATAAGCCCTTTGATCAGAGCTGTATGCGCACGGTCCACAACCTTGAGCACGCCGCATGCAAGGAGCAGCGTTGGGAACCACCCGCTTTGATCGGGACATGTAAGCAGGCAGTGTGCGGGACTCCCGGGCTCGTGCCATGCACTGCAGGCAGCGATCGAAGAACTACAACACAACGCACTTTCTTCCTCGCTTTTCTGATTTCTTCTTTGGCCTCCATTGCTGCAAGTGAAGCAAGTACTTTGTCACCGTCGCTCCACAACCCTCAAGTTTGCGCATTGTGAGTCCAAACAGATCATGGTACTGTATGCCTCCTCCAAGCGAATCCTGCTCCGGGTCTATGAACTGTGCTCGACGCTGCAGACTAGGCCAAGCCCATAGTGCAGCGATCGTTCTCGTAGCCCCCGGATCTTCAGGAGCTGTGATGCCACGAATGCAGCTGAGGAGAAACTCAGATTGAGTGCCACTGATTTGAGGCATAGTCCGCTCGAGCAGCCAGTCCACACTCTGAAGGCATTCAGGTGTAACGAGGTCAGGGTCGCCCGTGATCAGAACAAGCTCATGGAAAAGACTGGGCGTGGTGAAGAAGTACCTGATACCCAGTTTGATATCTTGCGATCGAGGCATCTCTGGAGGAAAGGTGCCAATTCTATCCAGGTCTCGTTCGTGAGCTCTGTTCGTGCTGGTTCTGTATCAAGGTGCCAGGCTGCCTCTTGTCGGCAGATTTTCTTTCACTTCATATCAGAGTCAGGCTTACAGATATGCATCACGGCCTGGAGTGGTCTATGGATCACTTTCGACCACATGAGACCCTGACAAGCGCCATGTTCAAAAAATTGTTGCAGTGTGTTATTCCAGGCGGGATAATTTTCCAGATCAAGATCGCAGTTGAAGTCCAGTACGACCAGTGTCTCTTTATGTGGGCTGTCCGGATTGATCACGTAGGGATTTGACATTCTCAGGAGATGGGACGAGTATCTGTGCGAAACATGAGGGTTTCGGAGGTCGTCCTGATATGTCAGCCTAGTGTTCGCGGCGTGGGCGGTACAGCAGAAGCTGGCCAATCAACTATGCATCTCTAGCGCCTGTTCACTGCTCAGGTCCTGATATCCAGTGCTCCAAAGAGAGACGTGTATATTTACGGGATTATTATTTGCGCCATATGGGTGGTATCTTTCTAATAATACAAAAAACCTCCCGAAACCTCAGTCGCACGAAGCCGCGATTTTACCTCACTCCAATCGATCGTATTGTAGCTCCATCGACGCAAAGGCCGGTTTGTGAAGCAATAGCAATGACCACATGGCACTACGTTCCGACAACTCCATGCAAGCATATAACCCCGAAAACAACCGTAGCACAGCTAGAGGAAAGCCAACACAGCCATACCCAACCCCGCAGCACCACCAGCAACAACAACCTGCGGCACAGGAACAGAAGCCCCATTGCGATCTCCGTTATTGTCATCATTATCGTTGTCGTTATTATTCTCATTGCTGTCTCCATTGTTGCCCGATTCTCCTTCACTTCCAGATTGACCTTGTCCTCCAGATTGACCCTCGTTGGCATAAGAATCGCTTCCACTTGTGCCAGTAGGTTCCGCACTGCCAGAGATGACAACACCAGTGATGCCAGCAGAGCTAAGAGCAGGAGCGAGAGAAGTAATATCAGCTGGTAAGTTCGTTTGAGAAGCGAGGCTCGTCACTGCAGATTCGATCGCAGCTGCGCCTTGAGGTGGTGGAGGGCCATGTTGTGGACCGTCGGCTTCTGCGAGGGTGAGAGCGCTGAGCGCGAGGATTGAGGTAGCGAGCGTTAGTTGCATTGTGTTGCTGCTCGTTGTGGAGTCGTTGTGTCGTTGACGGCCTTCAGCTTCGTATTATCGTGACGATATATACTTCGCTGAATGTTATAGATGTCCTTCCTATAGTTCTCGAGAGTAGTCAATAGCAGATGGGACTCATAACGGCCTTCGAGAAGCCGAGATGAACACTTTTGAAGGCTCAAACGATACTGATTTCGTCATCAAACCTACAAGACACTTCGTGTATGCTATCCCCCTTCCTTAAAATCCTGCAAGTAAATCGCAATAACGAACTGTAGTTCATAGGCAGATGTAGAGCAGGACGTGACGAATGAGAAGAGTCGCTCGATCGATCCGCAGACATGTGTTGCAGCCGTTGAGACACTGATAGAAAGTAAAGGCAGGGTTATGGTTGTCGTAAAGTTTCACTGGGTAGACCCTGATGACGGATCGGTCATAGCTACCTATTTTTCAGTTGCGTGCGCTGTGCTTTCTCTGGTCATGATACTTGTTGCCAAGCACTCAGACTTGGATATACGCCTGCGCTCCTTATAGCGGAGAATTTCGAGAGCACCGGAAGCGTATTGGTAGCCGGTTCACGCGGTGTTTGGTAAGGTCCTGAGAGGTCAGTGCTTCAAGGATGAAAATCTCTGCATAGATTGCTCCAGTGCCGTATTGCCGCCTGATCGTGATACAGTGGTGTCGTGTTATTGCAAAAGAATCGTGCTTCAATCACATCATGTCATCGTCTAAACCCTCGGCCTGAGTTCGACCGCCCTGTACTTCAGCCCACGCAGCAGTGAAGTCGTCGCCCGTCCAACCCCAAGCAACGCAGTAATGACTCGCCAATAGTTTCCACTCTTCAACCTCATCTAGCCATTGCAGCTTGTCGATACGCTGTCGTTCTGCATCGCTGATCCAATCGTCCTGTTCCCAAATTTGATGCACGTCTCTCGCGCCCTGGCCGCTCTCAAATCCAGCAACTCTCAGCCGCTGCCGTTGTGCATCCAGCGAGTAGTACTTCTTCAAAGTGCGCATCTCAATTCCCCTCGAGGCCAGATTTGACATCATGGTCCGACCAAAAGCATCAAAGGGTCGAATTGGCTCGTACAGAACCAGGCCGCAGCTTGCTTTGATGTTCATAGTGAAGTACTGCACAACGCTAATAGCCAGATCAGGTAGGAAATAACAGAGACAACATTCGCTAAGAATCAAAGTGGGCAGATCCGCTTCCAGACCTGGTATAATAGGAGGAGACTTGTTCGTCAGGACTCTGAGGTCAATCGCATGTAAATGATACGTAGAGCCTTGTTCTTGAGGCAGTGCCATGCGCGCCAGCTCGCTGTCGTTCCTGATCGCGTTCCTTTTGAGATTCACGTTCTCCTCAAAGTCGAGCTCATGATAGACAACGTTGTGCTTCCCGGCACATAGCCTAAAAAAGCGCGTGTCGGATCCGGCACCGAGAGAGATGATCTGTTTTCTTCGATTTGGATGCGTCTCCAGGAACCGTAACGCGAGCCTGTCGATGGCTTTCGCTCGGACGAAAGTTCCTCGGTTGATAATGGGGTATCTTCTCGGTACTTCATCACCAAGCTGATAGAGCTGCTTCGCGTATGGGTCTTCAAGATAGCCCAAATTGACAGCGCTCATCCGACTGCTGCTGGCATCCCCATCCGTTTGCTGGATGATTCTGTCGCGAGTCTGTTCTGCTTGCTCATCGCTAGGTATCGATCCATCATCTGTACCGGAGCTTGGCAGCCCTCCGCGTCGTCCTCTAAGCCGAGTTCCTCGTCTGCCAGTCCGCAGTGTATTCAAGTTCGGGATTGAAGCCATTTGCAGACCTCGTGGCGCGTGAAGCTGAAGCTTCGAAGGCGGGCACGAGCATTGCCTTGGCATACGTCACCTTGCAGCCAGCTTCACATGTTCACAAGCGCAGGCAACCATGTTGTTTACTTCGAAGATCAGACGAGTATACATGACTCCAGACGAACAGAAGTGATAAGAACAAGCCAGATTACACCGGCGCACTCGCGCACCGAATCCCCCCTCTGCCGTCAGCAACACTCTCCCTCAAAGCAACAAGAATGACCACGACCATGTCTCCAACAACAACAACAACACAACAGCCCGTCCGCCAATTCATCCACTCGAACTTCTCCCCAGCGTTCCTCTATCCTCTCAAAGGCATCTGGTACTTCAGCACCCACCGCTACCTCTGGCCTCTTCTCCAAAGTCGCCTAGTCCCACTCACCCTCCTCTCAACCTGCGTTCTGGCAATTCTATTCTTGACAGCCTACCTACCAATCGTAGGCTTCCTAGCCCTATTCCACTACCGCGGATCCGCCTGGGTGAACGCCACATTCTTTATCCTTGGAATAGGAGCAGTTGTAATCCAACTTCTCTTCGAAGGCATGCTGGTAGATCATACCCAAGTAGACGTCTTCGACGCGGTTATGGTGGGAGAAGGATATGAGGATCTGGTAAAGAAACGGAGAGCGGTTTCTGAAAATTTTGAGGAGAGCGATCCTTATGAGAGACTTGGACCGAGAGACAAGGGCGCGGCTTTTTATCCCTTCTCATTTCGACAAATCATCGAGCTTGTGGTTCTTCTGCCTCTCAACTTCGTGCCGTTCGTGGGAGTCCCGCTCTTCCTCATCCTCACTGGATATCGGGCAGGTCCACTCATGCAATGGCGATACTTTCAACTTAAGGAGTTCTCAAGAAAGGAGCGCAGGCAATTTATCCAGAACAAGGGGCACAAGTTCGAGTACATGTGGTTTGGCGCAGTGCACATCACGCTGCAACTCATCCCTGTGCTGGCCATGTTCTTTTTGCTCACAACAGCAGCAGGGTGTGCTTTGTGGAGCATCCATTTAGAGAGAAGAGAGCATGAAACAGCGCCTTTGCGGCACGCAGAGGATGAAGATGGACCACACTCGTATTCAGACGAGGCGTGAAAGATGAAAACCGATACATGGTCACGACGACCGATTTCTATCCGATCTAATGTTGACGATGATCACACATCTTCACCAATGTATTGTGGCTTTTCCTTCTGCCGTCTATCAATCGTGCTTGCAGCAAAAAGGATGCGGCTACGGCACGCCTGCAACCTTCCATACCTTTACAGCAGCATCAGCTCCCATTGAGATGACTTTGTCATCTGTTGTCCACGCAACAGCGCCCACGCCTTCCTTGTGCGCGTTGTTCGCCTTCACTCGTTTGCCAGGATCAGCCAGTGACCAGACGAAGACATTCGTGTCGAGCGCTCCCGAAACAACGTGCTTGTTAGCTGGGCTCCATGCTAGAGAAGTCACACGTGCAGTATGTGCCGACCAGCGGTTCGTCTCGAGAGTCCAGCTCCCAGAGGCGTTCGAGTATGCAAAAATCTTTCCATTGGTCAACCCAACAGCGAGATGGCTACCATCGGGCGAGAATGATAATGCCGAGATTGGTGAGGTCGCTTCCTTGAGTGTTGTAACTTCAGAGAAAGATGACGCCGAAGATGCATTGAAGATGCGAACAAGCTTGTCGTCAGATCCAGCGGCTACGACGCTGCCAGCTGCGGCGACGATCGTCACCGGCGCAGGAGTTTGGAAAGCGCCTGCACTCTCACCATTGTGATATGAAGTGATGCCCGCTGTAGTGGCAACGATAGTATGCGGCTTTCCAGCGATGATGGCGACAGTTGCCGACTTTGGCTGCCCGTCTGTCTTGACCGCCGACCCCAGAAAGGACTTCTGAGCAGCGTCAACGGTCCGCAGACTGTCGTCCCAGCCCACTGAGAATACGCGCGAGTCATCACTTCCAGTGTTCGGTAGGCAGGCTATGCTTGAGATGTAATTCGAGTGACTTTCGCCATCGACCAGGTCCGCGGAGCCAGTCGAGATGTCCCATGTGCGAAGTCGTCCTTCGGCGGATCCTGTCCACAGGGTCTTGCCATCACTTGGTGCCGTCGCCGCTGTGATGGCTCTTTGATGTCCTCTGACAACCTTCACAGGCTTGTCAGTGCCTTCTTTGAAGTAGTTCAAGTTGCCTTCAAGGTCCAGAGATATGATCAGACCATCGCTTCGCCCTTGCGGCCAGACCACGCCAACTTGTTGATGCTGCACACTGACTTTGCCCTCTTCGCCCAATCTCCAACCGTGCACAAGCTTCCCGCTCTCGACCTCCCAGATCTTGACAGTCTGGTCACCGGATACTGTGACCACCTTCTTGCCGTCAGGGCTCCAGCTCACACCGAAGGTTGAGCCCTTGTGTCCGTCTTCACCCTCACCAATCTGCTTCACCGCTTCTCCCGTCTTGCCATCATATATCCATATCCGTTTGTCGCTGCCCACTGTGACCAAGCTGCTGCCATCTGGAGAGAATTGTGTCGCATACACGAACTTGTCATGCTTCCCTCTCACACTTGTGTTAAACTTGAAGGGCGCTCCATGGAAGAAACACATGCTCATGTCATCACTCCCTGTTGCAGCCCGGAGTGGCCTCTGTTTCCGCACATCGACACAGTTGATCTGCTGACTGTGACCACTGATCTCTCCCACGCTGTTCCCAGAGTCTGCTGTAATGCAGTGCCCGAATCTCTCTTTGCCATCTCCGACTGCAATTATCCGCTGACTATCACCATCCCAAGCAATATCATTTATGCGGCCTGCGATGATGTGGTATTCGCCCTTCGTGGTCTCAGCTCCAACACTGTCCCAGACACGGACGGAACCTGAAACGTCACCAGAGGCAATGTAGAAGCCTGAAGGAGAGAATCGGGCAACGGAAGTCGTCGTTGTGTGACCGGTGTATTGTTTCGCGATTTCTGGGTGGTCAATGGACCGGACGAAGATGGACTTGTTGGAAGCATAAGCTATTCGCTCGCCCTTGCTGTCGGCGGAGAGAGGTGTGGGTTGGCCGCGGGTGGTGCTAGGCGAAGCAGCCCAAATAGCTTCGGGTGTGATTGACATGACGAAGGAGTGCGAAGAAGAGGGACGAGGTTGCTTGGGAGGAGGACGTGTTTGTTTGTACAAAAGATAAAGTGGCTGCCTCTCACCGCGTGGAGAGCTACCTGACGCAAGCTGCAGGGTGGCTGCCCCACCATGCGCACAGCGTCTTGGCGGAGTATACACAACACACACAGAGCCACAGCCACACCCCGGGCGACCAACCCCAGACCGCAGCGGCCACTTCTCTTCTCGGCCGCACTAAATATGACGTCAGCATGAGCACGGACCATTCATGTGCAGAGAACAGGTGAATAGGCACAGCCACGTGGCAACGTGACATCCAGAGCGGTGATGATGATGGTGATGATGGTGTTGGTCGTAGGGATAGGGCACTTGGAAGGCGTGGGATCAAGCAGTGCCCGTTGCGTGATGTTGCATGGTGGACGAGGGCAGAGAGTGATTCGACGTTGTGTTCTTGAAGAAGGCGAATACTGACTCGTGCTTGCTGCTGCTGCTGTTGCTGCTGCTGTTGTTGCTGCTGCTGTTGCTGCTGCTGCTGGTGATGATGTGTAGATCTATGCATGCATGTCAGCAAACCGTCCCAATATCTGTCAATGTGCAAATCAAGGCAAATGGTGATGTGCAGGCAAGACGGGGAGCCTGGGCGGGTCGAATGTTGTCGACATGGCCAGCCTCATGCCAGTGATGGGAGTGCATCATCTGCTGCCAGAAGAGCGTCGGATACCCGTCGTCTGCCGGTAGCCAGGTCGATGGTTCGTGGCCTGCTTGGGCCATGTTGACACGAAGACAAGGATGTCGGTGGCCAGATGGACGGCTGGCGTGTTGCTCGAGACATCATCTCGGGAAGCCGATGTGCGTGGCCAGAGTGTGTATGCCAGTATCATGACCAGGACGACCAATGTTTGTGTGGTTGAGTGTGCCATCTCATGAGATTGGACCAGGTGGGATGTTTCGACCCAGGACGATGCGAGACGGGGGAAGGAAGACGAGGTTTGAACGACGGTGTGTTTGCAGGAGGACATACAGCGAGCTTGATGATGATTTTAGAATATCTGCGAAGACATTAGCCATTGCTCGCATCGATCTGGTTGTGTGTGCAATTTCGTGTAGTGGAATTGGGATGGAAAGACGTGGAACAGGGTGCGTGGTTGTTGTTGATGCAGCTGAGTCGTCCTCGAGGCAGAGTTGGCAGTGTCGGAGCAGATGTAGAGTGTCGCAGCCTCAAGGGTGATCGCATTTGTAGATGAGATCCTGCTTGTGCCGTGGTGGATTTGCTATGCAGTCCAGATGATGAGGGAGGTGATGCCAGCTGCAGTTGTCGAACGGTGTGATGAGAAGCATTGATGCAGGGGAGGGAGGATGAAGTGGGAGTAGTTCAAGGAAAGGCTTGATACGTACGACGCAGTAGTGGATGTTTGCGAAAACTGTAAGAAGAGATGTCAGCACATATATCCAACAAGTAGAGGCAACGCGTCGCATCGAGATGAGGGAGGCATGTGTCGAAGGCCGAAAGGTTGAGGAATTTCGATAGATCGATGATCGATGAATTGGGCTTTGGATGGGATGATGGGGAATCGAGTGGAACCGTGAGTCGTACAGCTTGGTTTGCGTGCGTGTAGAGAAAAAGAGGAAAACTCGAGAGGCGGCGAACACTTCAAGTACACTGCCCGAGTCAGAGCCAGCACGTCCTGCCAGAACTGCACGACGCCTGCTCTCCACGACGGCGACTCTTACCATCTCAGGGACTGATCCTGCTCCCAGGAAACGGGTCTCCTGCTACATGTGTTCCCAATCACAAGAGTATGCACTGCACAGATTGCTCCAGTTCTCCGTGGCACTCTCCCTGGTGAACATTCGGTGTAGATACTAAGGAAGTCAGAAGGGATTTCGTGGCGACTGCACCCCACTGGATTTATCGGTGACGCCTGCAGGCGCCAGTCACAGATTCTGTACCATCCAGCGGCTTTCTCATCTCAGCAGCGACCCTGTCCTGGGAATATTTGCTGAGTGATGCATTCTGTAAATATGTCTAAGCCTTTTAAAATGGTGTTTTACAGAGGCCGTGATACGATCGCGTTCAGCACTGGGGCAGGCAAGTGGAAGCAGCCGCTGAAGGAAGTGGTGCTTCCCATCGCCATTACCGGCTCCGCTTAATGGTCGCGGGGAAAGGTCAGCAGCATCGCCAGGTGCTGCAAGGTGCCATTACATCTGACGCGCGTGATCTGGATGTCCAGCCGAAGCGCTGGTGGCTGCCGTGTGTTGCTTGTCAACTTGTCGTCAGTTTAGTCAGTGGCAGGTCGAAGTTGTGGAGGGAAAGCTGAGTCTCTCGGGAAGGTGCTTTTCCTGCCTGATGGAGTACCGAGGCCGACACGCAATATCCATCAATGTTCATACCCGCAGCGCATGCAGCTGCTGTTCGCGCGATTTGCTTCCGTGACCCGTTGCATTGGCCTCTGGGCGACATTATGTCTAGCACATTGCTCCGGCCCCTATGGGCCCAGTCCGAGAGCCAAGGCCAGGCACTGCGACACCTTGGTCGCACGAGAAACACCAATGTTCGTCTGTTCATCAAACCGGCCTCTTTCACGAATGTGCCACAGTGATCCATTCGTTGATCATGGCGCAGTCGAACGTTCTTGGGGTGGTCATGAATGCAATCTATCGACGTAGATAAGTGAAGGAAGACCATTCCGACAGATCGTACTTATGTGCCCCCATGAATTCCTGTCCTGCCAACGTGTACAACTTATGCTTCTGAGTGGGATTAGACCTGGACCACATAAATCGCAATTATGAGGCCGCATCCGGCCTATGAGACACGTCAGTCTAGTCAATCCTGCTGACCACAGATTACCCATGGTACCCGCTCCTAAGGACAGCTTCGCGGCCACTCAAATTCAAATCCGCCACTATATATGTCTCGAGCTCCTCTCGAGTTCTCAGACATCAAGCTACCATCAAGACCACAGTACCATCAAGGCTTCGACTCCTTCTCGAAACTGACAAGAACACTATATCAGACCAGTGTATCGTTGTCAGACACAGCACAACGCGTGATGGAAATCATGGCATCTGCACTAGGGCAACTGTCAGCGATTCTACTCCTGTACGGTGGCCTTTGGCTCACCTTCTTCCTTTGCGTACACCTGTACGCCAGATTCGCCCACCGCTTCGAGAACTGGGACCAATCTGCTTACAAGCGATTCCTCATCGACTCTGGTGCAGGAGGCCATATCACCTGGGACCGTGATATGCTTGAAAACTACAAGCCATATCGGGTTCCGAGGCCATGCTCCGGAGCAACTGGTAGCCATTTCCTTCTCGGAATCGGGGATGCTCTGGTTCCCTTCGTGCAGCGAGACGGTACGTTGCAGTATGTCCTGATTCATGGGGTCTCCTACATGCCTCAGATGCCGGAGACTATACTCTCGACGGAGCTCCTTGGTCAGCAAGGGATTATGTGGTCCTCGGAGGGGCAGTCGCTGTATCGGAGAAGAGACGACGGAACTAAGGAGGAAATCGGTGTGACCGAGGTCGTGCGTAACGTTCCGTGGTTGAAGAAGCCGAATGCCAGCGCAAAGAGTGATTTGCAAGTGGGTATATCACGAAAGCCGACTGGTACTTGGTCACGCTTGTGGCAGCGTTTTGCACTTGGCAAGGGAAAGCTAGTAGAGGATGATGTGACGACTTGGGATCCAGACTTGTACGGGAACGATGAGGTTGACAAACTGATTGACGAGGTGGCCGCTCAGCAGCGCGAGATAGCGATGCTCCGTTCACGGCTCGATCAGCGAGATCCGCAATAGTTTGACACCCCAGAGATGGTGGCAGGGCATTCGAGCATGGTGCTATCTGGACATTTCCACTAGTGCTGGGCTGAGCTGGGCTGACCGTTCTTGGACTGATCCCAGCACAAGTCGACTACATCTTCTTCTTAATTGGCGTAGTGCGTGTTCTCCAAATTTGGTGGATGTTAGAATGTAAGCTCGATTCATCTTTGCGCTGAGCGAGGAACAACTTATCGCTTGCGATCTAGAGCAAGAGTTGCATCGAAGCATCTGGCATATTCGGAGAGGTGGTATGCGAGCTGAGCGCTGATCGCTCCGCTGAGTTGCACCCTGCACTGTAACCGGCCACATAGGAGGTATTTCAAGGCCCCAACCTTGTCTATGTACATGTTCAATTCAGCAGTGGCTTTAGGGCGACTTTGTCCAGTGTCTTTCTCCATGCAGTATCTACTAGGACTCGTGTTCCACACGTCGCGATTCGCTAGCAGTCCGTCGCGGGTATGGCACGCGCTGTGCTGGCGGATGAAGGCGGCGGCGATGGCGGCGGCACGGTGACGACGCCTATAGCTGAGCTCGTGATGCGATGCCCGAGACTGGTCGGTGTTGACACATGCGGCGATGAATGAGGAGTTCAGTGCCCTTCTCTGCATAGAGGAGCATGTTCAGAGTCTTCAGGCCTGGGAAATCACGTACTAAGTTACGGCTACTTCCGCAGCGTGGACAACCTCCTTCGAATGCACCATGCCATCCTCTTCATCATCGCTATTATTGTGACGGCATCTGCATCCGTCTTGTTGCAGGATGACCAGAGTCGATATGATCCGAATCTCTCACCATCACACGAACGCGCAGCCTTCTACGATGAGGGAGAGAACGGCCGGGCGAGACGATGCCCCGACCCGGCTCATCTCGTCCCGAGGGTCTGCATAGATTCTTGCTGACCATGATCCTGAAAAGCGCAGCGAATTGCTGATGGTGCCTCTTATATACATTTGTGCCGCATTCTGCGGGAACAGCCAGCGCGCGCTCCGCTGATCTGGTCAGGCGGGTGGCATATGGATCACATGTCGCAGACACAAGCTGGCCCTCTGGCTTGCTCGTGGACCGCAGAAAAGCAGGTTGTTAGAGCTCTGGAAGAGGACGACCACGACCACTTCCAACGCCAGCGTCGTGGCAATGTCGCGCCACCGCATATAAGTCTCCGTGTCGGCCTCGAACAGATTGCTCCCCAAGCTCCTCGCATCAAACCTGCACCACTGGCAAGCAAGGCAGCCGCAATCAGCGTGCCTCAACTCAAGACACAACACCCCGTCCGTCGCATCCGCACACCCTCACGCAGAATCTCCAGCGAAACCTTTCCAGAGCTCAGTCATTCATATAACATCCACTTGTCGCAGCTGAAGCGGTATACTTCTTGCCAGCCAATCACGATTGCTGCTCGCCATTCACTCGCAAGCTCAAACTCAGACAACGCAAGCATCAATGCCTTTTAGACTTTCACCCTGCATACAACGAAACGATATCAGGCTTCACTTAATAAACACAAGATAAAATTTGTTCCTCCACTCTAACAAAGATCGGCGGCATTGGGCTGTGCAAGACGTAGTGAATTTAGCAACCACAATCAGGAACAGGTTAAGACCTGCCCGCTCGTCCACTCGCACGCCAACAAGCTCGATCATTGTCGAGCGGTGGAGCAGTGACTGGACGAGCCTGCTGCACACGTCGGCGGAACGATCTAATTTGCCGCGCTGGGCAAACAATAGCACCAGCACCAGAACAAACCCAAATCAAACACATCGCAGCCGCCTAGCAGCATTTCTCAGCTTCCAGCCTACTACCGAGAGGAGCCTGCACACAATGTCCTGGATCTGCTGCAAGTGCTCTCGAGACAACACCTCGGCAAGTTTCATCTGTACTTGCGGTATGCACAAAACCTTTCACGCCAATGTCACAACTCAAGACTGACACATGCATAGGCCATGGCACGCTCTTATGCCTTGGCTGCTTCAGCTACGACAACAACTGCGGACCCAGCATCTTCCTCAGAATCACCGCAAGCAAGACCTCGACCAAAGACCCAAAGCCCACCCAGTCCTGCCATGTGAGGCTAGCTTCAGGAAGCAGCTCAGCTACTGGAAGGTGATGACGACGCGCGCTTAAGAGAAGTTGTTTGAACGATACGAGAAAAAAAGACCTAGACTCATCGGCCTCACGGCCACTTCAACAACATGTATTTGTACGCACAGGGTGTTCAGCATGGTGCGGACCAACTAGGCCGCTGTAATGAATGATTTGGGGCTTTTCGGAGATATAGTACTGCAGTAATGTAGTGCTCCAGGCAACTCTTCTGCTTCATGCAGAATCAAGACATCTTCCAGCGACTTCACTTGTCTCATCGTGCTCAATTATTCAGGTAGAGCAATGACCAATAAGATAATGCAGAACATCGCACACGACCTATAACAAGGGCACCAGCCCGAGTGAAGGTTTCTTGCAAACGAGTCATGAACCCAACGACTATCCCAAGCATAAACAACGCCTGCATGCCTCACGTTTCAGCATCCCGATCAAGCACGCCATTTTGCAAAGCTTGTCCAACCACGTCCAGTTTCAAAAATCGACGTCTAGAAAAAGATGCCAAATTGACAGGCATCACGCCCCTCATCATAGGAACTAAGAAAAGAAACACGAGAAAAGCTACGTTGCTTCCAAAAAAAAGTTTTAACAGTATACGAAACGGATTACCTGCCTTGCCCATCTCACATCACCAACCAGCTAACACCCAGCCAACCTCCAAAGCCCGTGAGACCGACTAGCAAGACCAGAACTCCAATCAACACTCCACTTTCCACTCTGTCGCCTGCGCCCCGGAAACCTGCACTGCCTAATGTAAAAGGCTCAGAAGGCGCTGTTTGATTTCCAAGGAAGATCCACAACAAGCACGCAGCAATCGAGAATATCAGAATTGCAGTCAAAGCGCAAAGAATCCTCGATACGCTCCAGCTGACCACGAATTCCAGTCCCTCGGGTTGCTCAGCTCGAAGGATAAGATCGTCGTCTTCCCCATACTCGTTCGGAGAATATGGAGCTGCAGTCTGCTGTTCTCGCGGTACTTCAGCTTCGGCATCTCGTCCAACATGCCTCTCATTCGTGCTCGAACGCACTCTTGGCTGCGATCCTCCTCCAGCACCAGCCAACCGTCTCGCCCAATGCACAAACGCAAACCTCTGTTTCCCCGCTGCTGGTCGACGATACATTTCCATGAACTTCTCTTCTGAGCAAGTATCCGTGAGACCTTGATACGCTAGAATCCTTGGACTCCGAGGATCCAACAGCCAGCCGTGCCCAGTATTTGCGCCTCGCGTCGTGGGATCAGATACTACGATGCAAGAGAGACTTCGCGCCGAGAAAGCACGGAGGAGTGGACCGGAGAGGGATCGGTAAGCGCTGTGAATTTGGTGGAACAAGTCCTGGTCGTCGAAGTTGTGGGATGAAGTATGTTGCTCCGTAGTGCCTTTCTCACTCGTCCGTATTGCAGAGTAGTCGTTCGAGGCGGGAATCGTGAGCGTCGTTACGCGTGGTCGAGAGTTCGGGTTCGAGCGTCGGATGCTGAGGGTCAGGAGGCTGTCGCTTGATTGTAGAGCACCAGGGCTCTCTGGGATTGGTGGTGATCGGTGTAGGTCCTTCCGATAATCTCGATGATGTGGATACGGTGTTCGAACGAGGTCGCTTGGAAGAGAATTCCGTGTATCACCTACATCAATGGGCGATGGCACGAAACGAGCCTTCTTGCCGCTGCGATGAGAGGAGGTTCGTTCTGGAGATGGATTTGCGGGAAGTTGGTCCCGAGGGCTACGAGGGTCGAAAGTGCGCAGTGCTGCGGGCAGCATCGAGACTCTCTGTTCTTTTAGCGTTGATCGCTTGTTGCTCACCAATTCTGGGTCGTTGATCATATTCTGAATGAGCATCTCATAAGCCATCTGATGCACGCCAAGTCTTTGGTCCACTTTGTCGGAGTACGTCGAAGATCCACGATTGTGTCCATATATGTTCTGGTAGTTTGCTGCCTGCGATGCTGCGTTCCATCCTAGCCCAGACGTTCGAAACCGCGTCGTAGAAGACAGTCGCGCAGCAGGTTTTGGAAGCTGCGATCCACCTGGACTCGTTTGCGGCATGAACTCCTCCACAGACCCAACATAAGACTCCGTGTCCGCCATATCAGGATTCGGTACTTGACGATCTAAATTGGAATCCACTCGCTGATATCCTTCCGATTCGGGCTCCAGCGCTTTCATGCTGACCCTCTTAGGCTCGCATCTCGACACAAATGACTGCCCAGAAGGCGGCATCTGCTTACGCTTGGCCGGCGAACGAGACCCTGATCCAGAGTCAAATGTGTCCGTTGTGATGGCTCGAGGTAGCCCATCTTCCTCGTCAGATTCCTCGTCGAAAAAGTCTGTTGTTCGCAATCCATAATCCGCTTGCTTGTGGATCGACTCTGTCTGATCATTCATGGCGTTGTGCTCGGGATGTATGCTCTTGGTTGGACTTTGCACCTGCTGGACCTGCGTTCTGCGGGCTGGCGAGTTGGAAAATCTGATGCTATTGCTGTCCATGTGTATACCATGATCCTCTTCTCTCCCAGTATCCATTGCGGGAAGTTTCCTATCGCGTTCGGTTTCGTGTCGATGCGCTTACATGCAGTTGGCCCGATCGGTCGGCTTGGCGGCGTGCAATATATCACGCTGATGGAAGCTACCTTTTCTGATGCGGCAAGCAGAGACTTGTTGTCTTGTGTGAGAAGTCTCAACCACACTTGACGCGTGAACGAGATACCCCAAAGACGTGCATAGCGACAATTAACGCGCATAAGCGTTTCCGCAGTGAAGTCACTGTTGTTATCAGTCCGTCCCAGCAACACGTGGAATGCGGGTAGAAATTGGCTATCGCGACAGGTCACACAACTGCTGCATTCAATCCTCAAACTTGCCGCCACAATATATGCACACGTCGCATGCTGCAAAGAGGAGTCTTGCCAGGGTGGTCTTAGGTCGTGCAGTAGCATCTCCACTTTGTGAAATCTTGACCCACCCATCATTGGCTGGAGTAGTCCAAGAAACTTCCCCTTCAAGACCATCGGCCATGTCTATGTCATGATCGTCCGACTGAAAATCCGGAGCGATTGTTTCATCGAAGTACTGCAGGTCGCATACACTGCAGTGCTTGGTCGTTCCAGGCTCCTGGATCGCTAGTAGCGAAAGCGCACATCTGCTGAACTGGTGTCCTTGCTGACACCTCGCCCACTTGAAATTCTCAAAGACTATTGGCTGCTGGCAAATCTTGCATTGTTCGTTCCATCCCTTCGCTGAGGGCTCGGTGTCGCCCAATTGATAGTCCTTGTCCAGCTTAGACAACGCCATGTCATAGATCCTTCGCATGCACAGACTGAGGTTATCAAGGTGAAGTTGCTCGTGGAATGAGCCGAACAGGACTTCCGCAACTTGTCTGACTATAGTGATGATACAACCGGGTCGAACTGTGTTGCTCTCTGCGGCCAGGTCGCAGATTCTTTGCGCGTGAGCGTGTCGCACTTCTTGGTCTGCAAATATCCGGATTCTTGCCTGCGACAGCAGCGCATCAAGACTATCGCCGTACTGTGAATGTTGACCGCGACCTGTGATGACTTTGGGTGACAGCAAACCTTTCACGTCCCTCACCAAGCCCGCGCTCGAGATTTCCACTGTGATATCCGATTCGGCGCTGCGCTCCAGGTGCCGTTTCAGGAAGAACAAGACTGTGCTTGTTGGTAGACCATCGAATATGCCGAGCGCGTCAGCACTCAGCTCCAACGGGTCCCCATGCGTCTCTGACTCGATCGTGATATTCAGCAACGACGCCTGTTCGGCATTGATGATGTACGCAACAACATCGTTTGGGTGCATGCTAACACACGTAGCTGCGTATTCGCCGACGGGCGCGCACGCTATTCCCCAAGTTCGCTCCTGTACACGGTCTCCAAGATCGTAAGTCGCTCCAAAAGCCGCCTTGGAGTTCTCCAAAGCTTGGTGCCATGCTGGCTGCTCAGTGGCGCTAGCTTGTGGAGACATAGGCAGCTTCAGTGCATATGTTGGCGACGTCGAGCTTGACAGATGGGAGAGGATATGCAAGCGCGCTTCGCCATCGGCGCCGCTCGTGATCGCCGTAGCTGTCACATCATCCCATCTGTCATCCAGGTGGCGATCTTGAAAGTCGCCTCTGACGGTGCGTTTGTCTCTGTCGAGAACGAGCTGTCCGTGGAAAACGGTGTCCAGCCCGAACAGAACGACAGAGCCTGCGTCTATTCCTTGAGTGATCTTCAACGGGCCCGCCAGATCGGAGCGTTGGTGGAGTAATCTTTGCACAGATTCGGAAGGGCCAAACGATGCTGAGCCATTCGTATCATGTGTAAGTACAGTGGTGAACAGCATGCCTTTTACGATGAATGCCAAAGCCGCAATGCGGTCACCCTCGTTCCCGACCGCTTGCCACTCGCCCACTGCGAGGGCTTGAGCTGCAATGTAATCATCATCCGAGGTTGGAGTAAACACGGTCGTCGGCCGCGTTGTGCGAGCAGTGTCATTGCTGACCAAGTTAGTTGCACGTTCGGTTGCCAGACTTCCGGACACAATCGCGCGCCAGCTTTTCTGGTGGTCCAATTGATGAGAGGATGGAGAAATGACTCGCACAAGCAACAAGTGGCCGCCTCCGGTCGCGACCACGAGATATTGTTGTCCTGGGAAAAGATCTGGGTATGGTCGCTCCAGGTTGTTGTAGCATGGCTGTATCCATGAGAATGAGTGAATCCTTTGCTGTATCTGCGATCGTTCTTCAAGCTCCCGCTCGTCCAATCCGTCGTCTGACGTGGTGGCGTTGAGGTCTTGGTAGAACTTGCGAACGGCCCAATTGATCACAAGAGTTCGTTTCCAAGCCGGGGTCTCCTTGGCCTCCGCCTCGTGGGCCCACAGACTCAGAACATGATTGCTTGTCAGCACAGCAAGTGCGCTCCCACGAAATCTCGTGAGGCCGGAAGGTGACCACGCTGCGGCTTGACCTTGGAAGATCGAGAGTTCTTCACCTATCGAGAGGTGGCGATCGGTCAAGGCAGGCGCTCGCGGGCACTCGGCAATCATGAAGGCATTGATCCTGATGAGATTCTCCGTGTCCCACCACAAGCGGCTGGGAGAGGGCTCCTTCAGGCGTGGAGTGACAATGAGAACGTGCTCGCCTCCCAGTACGGCAATCTGATTGTCCTTGGACCAGTGGACATTGTCATAGGAGACAGGCCAGAAAGGCACGGTGACTGTGCAGGCCATCGCGTGGAGCTGTCCTGCTTTGCCTGAGCTGCTGAGTTGTCATTGCACGACGCGTCGCAGACGTGTCGGCCGTGAGCGATGCAACGGTATGAGATGTGTAAAAGTTGCCACCTACCTCCGGCGTGTCGAAAAGGAGCAGAAGCACACGCGACTGCCACTACGAGCAGGTCGGTGAGCAGAAAGCAGTGCAGAAGAAAGCGTGCACTTTCGAGTTGTTGTTGACGTCTCATGCCTCCAGACGCGAGCTGCGCGCTAATCCGTTCTGGTGGCCGCGGTTGCCGGAGCGCATGAGACAGTACACACCACAGCTCTACTCGCCAGCTACGAGCACAGCCAATGCACCTCACCACTTCGCTCACAATCCTCGAACTCCTTCCCCCACATCTCCTCTCGCCTCCACAATGGTCATCTCCTTCATCCTGATCCAAAATCGCCAGTACGTTCCCTCGGCCCTCACACCAAACCTCCCTCCAACCTAACCCCTCCTCCACAGAGGCAAGACCCGCCTAGCAAAATGGTACTCCCCCTACAACGACGACGACAAAATCAAACTCAAAGGCGAAGTCCACCGTCTCGTAGCACCTCGTGATCAAAAGCACCAATCCAACTTCGTCGAATTTCGCGGCTCCTCGAAGATCGTTTATCGCCGATACGCCGGGTTATTCTTCTGCGCTTGCGTAGACGCAAACGATAATGAGCTGGCCTATCTGGAAGCAATACATTTCTTCGTCGAAGTGCTGGATCAGTTCTTTGGCAATGTGTGTGAGCTGGATTTGGTGTTCAACTTCTACAAGGTATGTTTGTGTGTGAAGGAGCGGAGTAGCTGGGACAAAGGATGGGATAAGGGTTGGAAGTCCTGCGGAGAGAAGAGGGAAAGCTGATTCGGTGGAACACTAGGTCTATGCGATTCTGGACGAAGTCTTCCTCGCGGGCGAGATTCAGGAGACGAGCAAACAGGTGGTGCTTACGAGATTGGAACATCTGGACAAGTTGGAGTAAGAGAAAGGGAACTGGTGAGAAGGACTACGTTGCATGCAACAGTGCGGAGCATCTCACGCTGTTCCACTTATGCCGGGAAGCATTACAGCTGGAATGATGGACCCACATGAGCATTGAGACATGGCTGCGGCAGTTGCTCAGGCGGCTTCGAGCTGAGGGCCTGCAGAGGAATCATTACAGCGATCGTGATCCGCGCACCTCTAATGCCGTGGGATGAGATGCGCATATCAGGAAGTTGAGGCTTGAGAGCCCACATCGCGCCTCCGGGCCGCTTCGACTTGGTCGATTAGCACCAATTCAAGCATAGTGAATCCGGGGCAGAGGGAAGCGAAACGATGATGGCAACACGCAAGGCATCGGAGTCGGTGTTCAACCAGCGGTCGTGGAACAAAGATTAAGGTGAGGGCCAAAAGTGAGAGCATGTCTGGCATGTAAGATTCAAGAACAGCGGCGGTGATTAAAATCAGCTACGGAGCGAAACGCACAGAGCAGGACCAACCAGAGAGTGCGAGAAGACTTCAGCAAGAGATTCAATGAGTTTAATGCTACCCTTACATATCTGCAAGCAAGATGTGATTGAGCTCATGATGTATTTCGTCGTGTGCTTGCGACTGCAGCCCAGTCAGTCGCAGCACTGAAGCCATTGCTTCCAGCATGAGCACCTCATCAGTGCCACTCAGCGAAGCGATCAGCGATCAGATCGCAGTTCGTTTATTCCAGAAATTTCACATGCAACTCTCCTCAATATCGCACGCAGTAAATCCCTTCCCACTCGATGCGAAGATCGGTCGAGCTTGCACCACTCAAGAAATGCCCGCCCTCTCCTCAAACCAACCACCAGAACCCCCATCCTTGACCTCTCGCCCCTCTCAATCCAACTCCACAACCTCAATCTCCTTCTCCGGCACAATGCCAATCTCACCAAACAATCCCTTCCCCTTGATGCTCTCCAACATCTGCTTCTTCACAGCCCTCATCACCACAAACTTATTGTTAAACCAATCCAACTCCTGCACCTGATCCTTCATATCCAGCACCTCCCCACGACACGTCAAAACAAAATCCTCTTCCATCGTGCGCAGCGAGAAGTTGTGCCAGATGGTGCAGACGGTCGAGAATCTGTTTCCCTTCATCCACATGAAATCTTTGTCGGATTTGGCGTTTTTGGGTTTCTTGGTCGGGTAGAGGATTGCGATCCAGTAGCGGTGACTAGGCAATGGGATGGGAATTTCGGGGAGGCAGCTAAGGGCGCGCATGTGGAAGGTGTGGTAGTGCTCGAAAGATTTGGAGAAGTCTCGTGGAATGACAGGGCCGTCGGTGCCCGCGATTTTGGCGAGTTCGGCGGTGCGGAGGACGGAGGTGCTCGCATTGGTTTTGGAAACGTTGTATGTGGAGCCATCGGGGAGCAGGATCTGGCCTTGGGAGTTGGAGGTGGTGACAGGTGGTGCTGCGGCTGTTGGTGGAGGAGGAGTAGCGATACGCTTCGATGGACTTCGATACGTGTAGCCTTGTGCTTCGTAGGACTGGGCGAGGGCGGAATCGTTGCAGCCAACGATCTCGAGATCCGGCTGATCGCTCTGAGAGCTGAAATTGAGTGACTCTGAGCCTGCAGTGTAGCCGTGCTGATGCTGTTGGTGCTCGTGAGCCAAATCGCGGCTGTCAGACAGGGTATGTGGCTGTGGGTCACTCTCTGGTGTGGCTCTAATCTTGACAATGAAGGCGTCAATCTGGCCATCCTGACCGACGAGCTTGTGTACTCCATTCTCTTCTTCGATGTGAGTAGGTGCTTGCGGTTGAGATGCCGATGCGAAGTCTTCGACGGCAGCTTCAGACATCGGCTCATCCTCGAGGGGCTTAGCGTATGGTCGTGTTCCATTTGCTTCAGCAATGAACGCATCGAGGTCCGGTTCATCTGTGTCCATTTCCTGATTAGCCTCATCCGTTGCCGGAGGGTGAGACGTCTGGTTCTGAGTTTCAGTAATGAACTTAGCGAGTTCCGGCTCATTTGTCTCCTGTTCCTGATCAAACTCATCCAACTTCTGAGCATAGGCTGTCTGGTCGTGGAGCGCAATACCGCTAGTGTCCATCTCAGGACGCTCCAAAGGGCGAGATTGGGTAAGATCAAGAACATCATCCTCATTGAAGCGGGCCTCTATGCCCCCGTCATCGATGCCTTCCTGTCCGTACTCTGATTCAGCGAGGCCGATATCATCTCCATCCAGCGCGTAAGAACCCATCGGCCCTAGCTCTGGAAACAAGCTGGCGCCCAGCAAGTCAGCGTCAGCCTGGTCCGACATGAATGTGCTCGGAGGCTCAATGTGGTCTGCGCGCCAGGCGCCGAGCCCATGGTCGGTCACAGCATCCATGCTCATGTCGAAACTGCCAGCACCTGCTACTGGAGGAAGCGCAGCAGGGTCGCCCAAGGTGAAGACATCTTCTTCAGCATCGACAAACTCGTCTTCGCTCTCATCATTCGCGGCAGTGTTCACCGAGTCGTGGTTGTCTTGATGGAGCTGAAGTTGAGCGTCGGTCTCGCGCCGAGAAACGACTGGCACCAATTGCCCGTCAACGGCTTTCTTAGTTCCATCAGCCTCAAGGTGAAGGCGCTTGCTGCCAGAGTCTTCGGTTTTGCGCTTTCGGCTGGAGGGCGATGCGTGTTGCGGCGACATGGAGTCGTATGCGGCAGCGGAGTCTCCGTGGTCACTGCTGTTGCTGGCCATTGTTGGTTGAGGTGTTGGTGAAGTGGTGTTTCGCTTTCCTTTGAGATAGTCCAGGTGTTGTCGAAACATCTTTGGGGTGAACGGCGGTGTGAAAGGTGCCATGTGAAATGGTGTGCTGAGCAGAATGCTCAGATCATAGGGAAACGTGAAGGTGAAGTGAAGTCAGTGCGGTAATTGAGAGAGTCGCGGCGGTCGAAGATTTTTCGGTCACGAGCTCGAGTTTTGGAGAAGCGTCCGTTGATTTTGAGGCTGATGTTGGCGAAGGTGACTGCAGAGTGCAAAAGCATTCATCGCAGCTTCTGATATCGAAATTGTGTGCCATTCGCAGGCAACGATGCAGGTATTGTCGGCCGTTCGACAGGGATTGTAGCGTGGCGCGACCCGTGATAGTGGGGCACTGCCAGTCATTGAGTGAATGGAAAGCTGCGGAGGAGGGTCCGTGACAATAGGAGCTGCACGAACAATCATGTACTCACATGGTAGCCTATTCAGAAGTGAGCTCTCCACTTCTATGTCGCCCACTTAAGCTCGCTCTTCCCTCTGTCATCCTCTTCTTTCTCTTCCCACACCCCAACGAAACCCGCACTCACAGCACAACAGTCCCGACCTAAGGTAGATGCCTCGAGGTCTCCTCACAACTGAATCAACACACACCCTCATCCAAGAAGCAATTACTTCCGCCATGTCTGACGCAGGAGAGAAGAAGGCATCTGACGCCGGTGAACAAAAGGCCACCAACTCCAAGACCTGGACTGAGGTTCAGAAGGTATCGCTTCACCACACCTTGCCGAGTTCGTAGAAGCACAGAGCATGCCGCTAACAAACCAACAGCTTGGTCTCCTCTTCGCCATCATCAACTCTTCCTGCGACAAGATCAATTGGAAGGAAGTCAAGTTGCCAGAAGGCCGCTCCCTGAAGGCCTGCCAGGTCTGGCTCGACAAGCAGCGCACGGAGCTCAAGAAGCTGAAGGAGGCGGCCGGTGAGAACGGCGAGGAGGACACTCCAGCGAAGCCACCAGCCAAGACCCCAAAGGTAAGCATGTCTACTTAGCTTCAGACTCACTCCAGACTGACACGACAGCAGAAGCGCGGTGCCAAAGCTGCCGTCGAGGGCGACGAGAACGGCGACGAAGCCACTCCAAAGCCCAAGAAGCCGAGAGTCACCAAGAAGAAGACTCCCGCCAAGGTCACGGCTGCTGCTGACGACCGGGAGGAGATCGAGAGCGAGACTCCGGTTGCCGAGGAGAAGGTGAAGGCTGAGGCCGAGGACGAGGACGCCAACGTGGAGATGACTTGAGGGTGGGCAGCGTCTTGCTTGCTTTCTTGCATTGCATCTGTGATGGTGTTGGGCCGGCTCACATGATGGCTGGCAGGTTGGGAGACTTGGGGGCGCTCTGCGAGTGACCCTCCAACATCCTCACTTACGACGACTAACGACTTCTACGCTGCATGATGACCCGAGACGATGCAGCTCTGCCGCGCAGGCAGAGCAGACGATAGCACGTAGTTCTGCTCATGAAATCAATTGATGAATTTGAAGTACATGTGCCTCGCGTGGTGAAGTGGATGTACCTGTACAGAAGTGACGTCGAACCCCTGGAAGGCGCGCGGTGTTGGTGGTGTTGCGGACTCGGCCGCGGGAGTGAGACAAACACTTTGATGACCCGCCGCCGCCGCCGTCGCTGTGCATATGCTGCGACGACTTTTCCAGGCCGACAGTCACGCCTCTCGTTTCTATATGTTCCATGGTCGAGTCTTGGCCAGGCTGCCTGCGACAACAAACCTCCTCAGCAAACACTGCGCCTCTCCCTCTTTGCTGCACCACGCGTCCCGCCGAGCTATCACCACCGCGACCGCTGCCACCACCACCCCGTCACTCTCTTCCAGGCAACTCCGCCCCGGCGCCTCGACAAGCAGCAGTTCCATAGCACCCTCACTTCTGCCACGCGCTAGACACACATTCGTACAGCACAACCGCATCTTCCTGCAATCAATCTTTCGCCGATTCAGCACCATGGACCATGCTTCGCCCAAGCGCAAGCAGCCCCCGGCCGGCAATGACTCCTCGCGGCCCACGAAACAGGTCCGACGGCCTTCACAATCCCTGCAGATGGAGAATGGCGGCAAAAGGATCGAGAACGGTGTCACAGCTTCAGCAGCAGACACACCCAACGGGCACGTGTCTCCTCAGCACTCAGTCGATGAGGACGCCATGAGTGTGATACCAGCCTCGGGGCCAGATACTGCAGAATGGCAGGCCACGATCGAGAAAGTGGTCAGCAATGTCGTCAGCATCCACTTCTGCCAGACTTGTTCGTTCGACACAGACAGCGCCATCTCGAGCGAGGCCACCGGATTCGTTGTCGATGCGGAGCGCGGATACATTCTCACTAATCGTCACGTCGTCGGCGCTGGCCCGTTCTGGGGCTATGTCATATTCGACAACCACGAGGAATGCGATGTATTTCCCGTCTACCGCGACCCAGTCCACGATTTCGGCATCTTGCGCTTCGATCCAAAAAAAATCCGCTACATCAAGTTGAGCTCGCTGGAACTGAGACCAGATCTCGCAAAAGTTGGCGCTGAGATCAGAGTTGTGGGTAACGATGCGGGAGAGAAATTGAGTATCTTGTCTGGAGTCATTTCTCGATTGGACAGGAATGCTCCGGAGTACGGCGAGGGCTACAGCGATTTCAACACAAACTACATTCAAGCTGCCGCTGCAGCAAGTGGAGGGTCTTCGGGATCGCCTGTGGTCAACATCGATGGACATGCGGTCGCGCTGCAGGCCGGCGGGAGATCAGACGGCGCCGCAACAGACTACTTCCTGCCTCTGGATCGACCGTTACGAGCGCTGCAGTGCATTCGGGAAGGAAAGCATGTGGATCGAGGGACAATCCAGACACAGTGGATACTAAAGCCTTTTGACGAATGTCGAAGGCTTGGACTCACTCCGGAGTGGGAAAGTAAGGTGCGAGCAGAGTTTCCCAAGGAGACGGGCATGCTTGTAGCAGAAGTCGTGCTGCCTAAGGGACCAGCAGATGGCAAGCTAGAGGAGGGCGATGTTCTTCTCAAAGTCAACGACAGTCTCCTCACGCAGTTCGTGAGGTTGGACGCTGTTCTTGACGACAGCGTTGGCGGCAAGGTCAAGTTGATGATTCAAAGAGGCGGCCAAGACATGGAAGTCGAGATTAATGTTGGCGATCTCCACCTCATTACTCCAGATCGCTTCGTATCAGTTGCCGGTGCTGCTTTTCACAACTTGTCTTACCAGCAGGCGAGACTATACGCAATCGCGATAGAGGGCGCGGGCGTATACTGCTGCGAAGCTGCAGGCTCTTTCCGATTTGAAGGCTCCGAATACGGGTGGCTGATCCAATCTATTGACCACAAGCCCACGCCTGACCTGGACACTTTCGTCGAGGTCATGAAGGCTATCCCGGACCGCAGCAGAGTGGTAGTCACGTACAAGCATTTACGAGATATGCATACGCTCAACACGAGTATCATGCTTGTTGATAGGCATTGGAGCAAGAACATGCGGATGGCTGTCCGAAACGACGAGAGTGGCCTTTGGGATTTCACAGACCTGGCCGAACCTATCCCACCTACAGCACCTGTACCGAGAAAGGGCAACTTCATCACTATGGCCGGCGCGCAACACAAGGCCGCGGTGGACATCATCAAGTCCTTCGTTCGTGTATCCGTCACTTTACCGCTCAAGCTCGATGGTTTTCCCAAAGCTCGCAAGATCGGCTTTGGTCTGGTCATTGATGCCGAGAAGGGCCTTGTCGTGATCTCACGGGCGATCGTACCCTACGACATGTGCGACATCTCGGTCACCATCGCAGACTCGATCATTGTAGAGGGCAAAGTGGTGTTCTTGCACCCGCTGCAAAATTACACAGTCATTCAATACGATCCGAAGCTTGTGCAGGCTGATGTGCGAACTGCCAAATTGGCCACCGAGCAGATCAAACAGGGAGAGTCGACCATATTCTTCGGCTTCAACCAGAACCTCCGGCCCGTCGTTGCGAAGACCACCGTGACGGACATCACGACCGTGGCTATTCCTGCAAGCGCCTCAACTCCTCGTTACCGCGCTGTCAACTTGGACGCGATCACTGTTGATACCTCACTCAGTGCTCAGTGCGGCAGCGGTGTTTTGATCAGCGAAGACGGCACTGTGCAGGCTCTTTGGCTCACATACCTTGGCGAGCGCACAGGCCACAGCGGCAAAGACATCGAGTACCATCTCGGTTTCTCTACGCCAGGTCTGCTCCCGGTGATCGACGAGGTGCGAACAGGCAAGAACCCACAACTCAACATCCTCAATCTCGAAACACAGACAATCCAAATGTCACAAGCCCGCATCATGGGCGTACCCGAAGAATGGATCGACCGCGTCGAACGCGAAGACCCCGAACGTCACCAACTCTTCATGGTCCGCAAAGTCGACGCCGACGAGTCCACCAAACCGGGCGAATTCTCCCTCCTCGAAGGCGACATCATCCTCACCCTCAACGACAAACTCATCACCCGCGTCACAAACATGGACCTAATGTACACCAACCCTTCCCTCAAAGCCCTCATCATCCGCAAACAACAACAACTGTCCCTCACAATCCCCACAGTCCCAACCCAAGAACTCGAAACCCACCACATCCTCGTCTTCTGCGGCGCAGTCCTCCATCGCCCTCACCACGCCGTCCGCCAACAAATCTCAAAAATCCACTCAGATATTTACGTCTCAGCTCGTTTCCGTGGCTCCCCATCATACGCCTACGGTCTTGCCCCCACGAATTTCATCCTCGCAGTCAACGCCACTCCAGTCAATACTCTACCCGAACTCCTCCAAGAAGTCAACAAAATCCCCGACAATACATATTTCCGCCTCAAAGTTATGACATTCGATAATGTTCCCTGGGTGGCGACGATGAAGAAGAACGAGCATTACTTCCCCACGATGGAATTCATCAAGGATCCGAATGAGCGGGAAGGATGGAAGAGGATCATGTATGAGAATGGGAAGAAGAAGGTCGGAAAGGGGGAAATTTTGCCCGAGGTGCTCGAGGAAGGCATTGGTGCGGCAGAGGATATGGAAGAGGGGAGTAAAAGCTGATGATGTGGTTTGGTGTGGAGAAGGACGTGATGAGGTTGTACAACAGTGAAAAGAAAGTGATAGACGAGTAATTTTTGGCCAAGGGGATAGATAAAGCAGAATCTATTCCTGAGAAACCCATGACACTGCCACCATTGGATGTGCGCCAGATGTGGAATGGGTAAGGCATGGTCACTTGAAGCACAGGACGTCGCGAGAAGCGATGAGAGGGTGGCTAGGTGCGGACAGCAAAGTGGAAACTCGCAAGTAACGACACTATTGCTCTCTCGCCGCGACCTTGATCATGCGACTATCCCGCTTCTCGAGACCGGGTGCCTTGGATACGCCGCAGAAATGCTGAGTCACGAGGAGGTGAGGAAGTACTTCAGCCCACGAGCGAAGCATGCCATCTTGATCACGTTTTCCATTTTGCTGAGAACGCCACGCCAATCGTCAGGAAAGCGAGCACGAAGTTTAATGAGAAGAAGATGTCCAGTTATGCAATCACAGCTCGTCTCGTCAAACTTTTCTACCAGCCATGTTCCACATCCTTTGCCCTGTGGGCTCGGCAGATGCATGTTTTCCAGAGATATCAGCCATATGTATGGCTGATCATCGACAGCGTCACAGTGCCCTTGAGAAAGTCACGCCAACCGTCAGGAAAGTGAGCACGAAGATTGATCGAGAAGAAGACATGGATGTCATTAGGTCGAGGTATCTTGATGGAAGCACGGCAGCATATTCAGGTATGAAAGCGCTCAAAATCCGGCATCAACAACACCACCCGTTGCTCCAACAGCCCCAGCGACGGCAGGAATTCGCCTCGCATCGCCTACACCCTTCTCCTCGCCAATGCTCGCCGCGTGTGCCGCATCGTCTGGGCTTTTGGTGAGCCAGCGTCTGCGGATCCAAAACAGGGACAGAGGAAAGATGAATGCGAGCAGTATCGCAACAATGAGCTCGATGTCTTTCTCCTTGAGACTCTTCGAGTCTTCTGGCGGTGGTGTTTGCCCCCCTTGCCCTGGAAGATCTGCGGCTACCGGAGTCATAGCAGCTTGGGAATGTGTTAGCGTCGTCTACATGAAGGATTGTGTGCGAGACTCACCGAGCTGTTGCGGAGCGGCGAGTGCAAGCGCGGCACCGGCAAGAAGTGCGATGATCTTCATTTTTGTGGTCTGGGTCTGGGTCTGTGGAAGTCGATGTTGATGTTGGGTCTGGAGATGTCGAGAGAGAAAGTCAAGAACTTGAGCGTCGAGAAAGAGCGCAACAAGACGCAGTGGCAGTGCTCTGGTGGTTGTCGAGCAGGTGCATCGAAAGCACGTGCATGCCCTGTTTCCAAGGCAAGAATCAGTCACATCTCAGCAAGAACACTGCACCCAAGTGGAAGTAAGTAACAAGTGAGGACAAGAAATGGCAAGCGCGTTCTTGAGAAAAAGGTTTGCGTCGGCATCACCTGCGGATGCATGCTCTCACTTCCACTTCTCACCCCATCGCTCTCTATCTAGAAATCTGTCGCTCAACGTTTACAAATGCGCTATGGGTTCTGCCAAATGGTGGTAGGTCGGTCAATCAATGGGTGGTTGGACAGGCAAGCCAGCCAGCGCCCTTCCTCCGCATAAATTCCAGCTTCGGAGCGCCTGCCCATCGAAGACATTCAATGTAATTGCGGGGAAGGAAAGCAGGTAGTTGCCCCGGTATTTCTCAGTCGCGTCGTAACGGCATCGTCGTCACTGCTTCAAGTTCTCTTCAGTCGCCGCTCAGAAACCAGTAGGGACAGGAGCGGCAGTCGCAGTGGGAGTAGGAGCCGAGTAGACAGGATCCTGAACACCCCAGTGAGGTTTGAAGCCGCCGTGACGTGCGCCACCGAAGTGCTTGGCTTGAGGTTCTTGAGGCTCGTCGTAGGAAGACCAGGAGCCGCCGGTTGGGGCGGGGAGGCCGCTGCTGGCTGTGCCGGTTGGGAGAGCGAAGCCTTGACGCTTGACCAGTTGCTCGTCGCGTTGCTTGACGAAGACGCCGGGCTTCCAGGGGTCTTGGCGCTTCTTGTGTTGCGGGTTTGCGTCGCGCCTGGCAATGTTGTTCTCTGTTGTGTCAAGAGACGGACCTCCGGTTGGCAGTGGGAGGCTGGTTGGAAAGGCAGTGCCTGTGGGGAGGACGGCGGGTTGTGTACCGGTAGGAGCTGGCCATTGAGTTGGGAATACTCCCTCGTTTGGACCAGGTGAGAGGTTGGGGAATTGAGGTGCTGATGGCTCGGTCTCGCTCTGTCGAGCGATCATCATCCACGAGGGGAGGTGAAATGGCAGAGCGGCGGCGGAGGTGGCGAACAGCGCAAGCGAGGCCGCGCTCAATGTGTTGATTCGAACCATCTTGGGAGAGAGTGTGTGGGTTTGCTTCCGGCCTTGCGTAGCGAGTGACAAGGTTCAAAGGAGTGTCGTCGACCAGGACGATGCAAATTCGATGGTCTATTAGATGGGCGTGCTGGACGCTGAGAAACGAAGGGAAGGTGAATGGAGTGTTTGTGAAAAGAAAACCAGGTCGACGCTCTGTCCCTCGTACGTGAGAGTAGAGTAGCGTCCCTGACTCCATTAGAGTCCGGCCGCTCAACGTGATGATCTTGCATAGTCTAAACCTACCTTGCCTTCGCTTCGTGAGAGTCGACAGCGATGTGGTTCGCACCACGGTCAATCCAGACGGGGCTCGACGAGTGACGGAGAAGACGAGCCATAGTCTAATGCTTGAGATAAATGGACGCCGAGAGGTGATAGGCTAGGTAACTTGGTCGATCGCGCAATGTTGAGACATGCCATTCAGGTCCTGTCGCGCCAGTGTGCGGAATCATATCGGTTCCTGGGACAGTCATCGTCACTGTCCATAGCTACACCTCGTAGATTGCGATAGAAGTCCGCTCTCATTCGCAGGCGCATTGTGACATTGGAACTTGTACTGATCCCTGCCCCAAGCACGGATGTATAGTGCTGCTCTGTGGGCGACGGCTTCGGGAGAAGTCTGGAGATAACAGGGTCAGCGCGAACATGGCCCACAGCCAATCAATGTAGAAATTGTGCGATTGCTTCTACCAAACGTCACCAGTAAACCCCGATCGCTCTCATCGCATTCGAATCAAGCCGCATAGCGATAGGCATCGCCGCGCAAGCGAAGATGAAGTTGAGAGTCGGTCGAAAAGCAATGGCAGGGATTCCACCTCGACCCGCTTTTGATGCTTCTCGCCCGTGGGAAAAGATCGCTTTCCGTCGAACAGCAGACGAGAATCCGGAGACGTTCCCGGCGCAAGCTGAAACGCAGTCGTCGCGTCTCCTTGTTCGCAGATGATGACATTTCGCCCCTGGACCTTGCTCTCAAAAGCCGGCCTCGCGGCCGCATCGACATCAGGGAAGAATGTGTGCTGAACATGCGCCGTCCTGGCTAGTACCTAGTTCCGCTCTCTACCAGAAACGAAAGAGCGATCTGCAATACTGAATATGGTCAAATCTCCATTGACGATGAGCACCACTCTTCACCGTGGTGTGCGCCAAGCTCACTCCTGTGTCGAGTCGCGACCAGCGTGCGAATAGTTAAAGGAGGGATGCTTGCGTTCTTCGCTGTCCGGACGGTCGTTGGTGTTCCAGTCAAAAACACCGAGAGTCTGGGATCTCAACATCGATGCGTTTCACTTGGCGCGAGATCCTTCACATCAGCATGCTGAATTTCCAGATCTTCAACACCAAGAAGAAAGCTGTGCGCCCTGCGACATTGCGCTGACAAGATGTAAGCACTCCTGTTCCAGTGAACGTCGGGATCTGTATGCCGTGAAAAGGCTGTCGTAAAATATGTCTCATTGACTTCGTAGAAATGCCTTGTGTACAATACATAGTAATAACATCGCTCCAAGGAACGCTTCGCTATTGCTGAAATAGTTGATGTGCCCGCTGCATCATCTAAACCGGATAACATTGCACGCAGCCATAAATGGCCTCTTCTAAAATCCTTTGAAAGGATCCATTCCATCCTCATCAAAGACATATCCCGCCCTTCGTTTGTCAACAGTGGACTGGGATAAGTTACTGCTTCGACGAGGACGACGCGCGCCGCCGATGACTGGAGGTGGTGCAGGCACATAGAGAACGCCATCTCGAACGTTAGGGTCGACAAATGCCTCCATGCGGACCGTACCCACTGCCTCGAAGAAGTTCTGATGAACGGGGCTAGCAAACGACTCTCGACGACTGCCGCTCTTGGTGGACATGCTGGGTCGGAAAGATGAGCCATTCGCCGAGCGGTAGTAGTTTCCGGACGACGCGGAAGATGGCACGCCCCCAGAGGAGATGCTTCGAAAGCCGGGATTAGTGTTGCTGCGGTTTCTCTGGTGGCGAGTAGTGCTGATATACAAGCGCGGAACTGCTGGGAAGTCGGCGCTTCCTGGTTCGAGACCGACGCCCGACAGGTCGGAGGGATAGGTTTCGTCAGGATGAGATTGAACTTTGTGAAGTTCTGCCTTCTTGCCTTTTGTGATACGAATGGAGTCCCGGACATTCGACCTGCCAATCGATGGCGAACGATGTCGTTTAATATCGACACCATCAGCTTCTGCATGCGGCGTTGGTGGAACTGGGAGCGCCGGCGTGGGCATCGGTGGGATCTGATTTGGGAGTGTGGATTCGCGAGCCAGGAATGTAAGAGCTGCCATCCACAAGCCATGGCGTTCTTCAGTGGTAGCAGTGAATTTTAGCGCGCGTTGTGGCGTAAGGATCAGAATGGATCGCCCCCACGCGGACGGCAGCTCTGCGTTCTTGGGCAGGGGCGTGCGATCTTGAACGTCCAGGACAGATGTGATGGTCACTGTGTTGGTCAGTAAACCGTGCCCATGCTGGTCGAAGCCCGTGGTACTCACATTTGCGTCCGCGCTTGCCCAGCAACGCAGTGCCCGAGCTGGGCTGCTTGGTGTCCCACATGATGGTGCGCTCGTAAGGCGATAGCCACACCCAGCGTTTGTGTCGGGTGCCATGAGCCGTCACATTGACAATGCCATTCTCGGAGGCGACAGGCATTTCAGAGGTGTCATCCCCCATACCGAAAGACTTTCGCTTGCGAATGTATTTCCACATCCACTCGCCCACCATCGTCGCAGCAATCGCATCCACAAGGTTCGTTTCCTCTCCTCCCTGACTTGACTCCCCTGGCGAGCTCCGTAGATCGACGGACCCTTTCACGTGCGGATATTCACGCACTGGTGAAGGGAGCTCTGGAATTGGGAATTTTGTCGGCGCAGGACTATCGAATGCCATCGACTGCACTGGGGTCAATTGCGGCGATCGTCTGCTCCGACGATGGCCTTTGGTTGGCGAGGTTCTGCCATGTCTGTTTCTAATGACCGCAGCAGACTGAACTTTGCGCAAGCTTGCCTGTCGCGCATGCGACCTTTCCGTTCGCCCAGTCCGGGTGCCGAATCCATCGTGTGGTGTTGGGCTCTGAGATCCCTCGCTCTGGGGCTTTGGCCGCGAGCTAGATCGCAATGGAATGGGATATGGAGGTAGTGGGTCACTCTGGTACGCACTCTGACTGCTAGAAGCCATGCTTGTAAAGCTAGGACTTCTCGGAGACCTGCCGAGCCTGGCCTGGGGTTGCTGCGTGTGTCTGCGTGATGAGGTTGCGCGACTGCTGGATATCGAAGGAGCAGGTGCTGCGGCGTGCGAATCTGATGTGCCGGGACGACGTTCTGGTGAGATTTCCTTGTCTTCTGGAACAGCCTTCGGAGGATCGGACAGTCCAAATCGTCCAAGAGGTGGTCGACTGGTGACCGGCATCGAAGCAATCAGATCTGCAGGATCATGATCCTCGACAGGATCCTCATAATCGCTTTGCTCGGACGACTCGGGTTCTTGTCCACCCATGCAATCGGTCTTCGGCTGTGTCACGCCGTATTGGGAGGATCGATTGAGGGGCCCGTTGCTCTGGAAGGTCTCGTTAACTGGTAACGGCGGTGACAGAACCGGTCGGGGCAGCGGTAGCGCTTTCAATGGATAGTGACGAAGATCTCGAGCTCCATTATTCCTAGCCATATCCGGACTGGAGTCGGTGGGAGATTGCAGAGGTGGCGACGCTGGGATTGAGATGGCGGGAGGCCTGTTGAACGACGCTCGCTTGGTTAATACACTAGAAGCGCTGATCCGTTTCGACTGTGGCCGCGAATTTTCTTGGAATGATGGGCTCGGTAGCAAGGAAGAAGGCAGCAAGTGAGGTGGCAGTTTCACAGGGCGCTGGTCAATGCGAATCTCCTCCGTCTGCATACAAGCATCTCGGCTTGGCCATCCCAGATTCGCCTGAGCAGTGGCATTCTTCGTGCCCGGGGGCAACGCATACGGGCGAGGAGAGGAGGGCCGTGAGCTTGGCGGGTGAATCGCAATAGATGGCACAAAGGAAGGCGGAGAAAGAGAATCGCGCTTCGGATTGTGACCACTTCTCGGAGGTTCTTGTTGCACGGAGTCCGTCTGCGTCGATGCTGTGCTATACTCCAGTACCACAGTAAGCTCTGGTTTGTGGTGTACCCAAGTCCCGCCTACATCAACGACAGGAGTTTCCGGTGGGCTGATGGGCTTGTGTGAGAGCGTCGGCTGCGGTTGCTGCAGCGAAGCATTGATATCGATGGCTGGAGGTGGTTGCTGTCGCATCTCGTCCTCTAAATTCTCATTCGCAATGTCATCTCCAGGCCGTGTAACCTCCACGCGTGGTGGCGAGACGGGAGGCGACGGCTGGTACCCAGCGTCCACATATGTTGCACGAACATCGGGTACTGGCGTGTGAAATGCAGCAGGTGGCGGCGTCGTTGCGCGGTCCTGGTACTGCTTAGTCGGCTGCCGCTGGCCTTCCGACTCGACTTCCAACTTCGCGAAGTTCTTTGCAGATGGCGACTCTAACGAGTCAGTGGTCAACCCCAAGACACGCTTGGCTTTCGCGTCTAGCTCTACAATTGCAGAATTTGACCGAGCTGCAGCCTCGTGTTTCATCTGCGCTGCGCTCTCCGGGGTATCGTCGCCATTGACGGAATCCTCGTGGTCGTACTCGTCCAGCTCATCGATGTCCAGTTCGTCAGCCAGAGTCTTGCCGGGTCGAAAGTAGAGGTCCGGAGTTGCCGCGGTCGTCCTTGACACGACTGAGCTCCGCTTGTGGCGATGCACGCAACTGATGCTGCTCATATTCCGCCTGTGCTTCTTCGGACTCGCGGAAGGAGTGGCAGAGTATATGCTTCCCGTATCGCTCTCATTGCCGAGCCCACTGTCCTTGAACGTGCTGTCATCCGTCGCCACATCGGATTGTGTATGACTTTGCTGAGCGTTCATTTCGTCCACGACGGCGCGTAGTCGAGTTTCAGTGACATGAATCCTCCGTTCCAGCTGACGACGCTCGCTATCCCACGCCTCTTTGTCGTTCTCCCAGATGTTCTGAGTGCGCTCCGCGTCCTCATCTTGCTGCCGCGTCTTCTTCTGAGCAAGCTCGAATTTGGCCCGCAGCTCTTCGAGGGTCGCTCGTGCCTCATCTCGTTCTCGCACCAGATCCTCGACCGCCTCATACGTGCCCTGTTCCATTTGCTGCACCTGCTGCTTTGCCTTGCGAACCTCGCGCGCACTCTCCGAGAGCTGTCCGTTGAGGGAGTCGTTTTCGTTTTTCGCCAAGGACAGGTTCACTTCCAGGTTCTCTACCAGATTGTTCTTCGAGTCGAGCTCCCGTCGTAGCTTGAGGATCTCGGACACCAGCGATGCATGCAACGTGGGCGTGAAGCGTCGCGGGTCCATGTTTGAGAAGCGGCCATCTCGTGCCTGTTCTTGTGTCTCTCTGGCATCTGAGGGAAGTGGAGGGGGAGGAGACGGCGAGGCCTCTCTCGACGATGCGGCCGTTGCGCGTGACGACCTCTTCGATCGGAGGAATCCTGTGGTTTCGTATGGTGTGTCGGCCGGCGACGGCAGCCCTTTGGCGCCCATGTACTGAGAATACTCGCTGAAGTAATCGGCCATGTCCATGTGCTGGTGGTGAGTCGTGGCTGAAGAATGCGCAAGCACCCGTGAAAGACAGCACGCTGCTTCCCAATGCATGTGTCTACCAAGTGCGGGGGGTCCACTGAAGTGAAGTCAGTCCGGTGGTGAGCTCTGCAGCGCAGATGATGGGCAATGTCTTCGGCGAGCCGGAAGTCACGTACGGACAAGGAAGCGTATGCCATGGCAGTGTGCTCACGACGATGGAGGTGTGAGCATTATTGCACAAGACGCTGATCGTGTGGCTCGACGAGGCGGGCGTGCGGGCATGCGGTAGAGACAGGTGATGAGGTGGAGTGTCAAGGAGAAGGATGGTCGACGTCGAAGCCAGGAATGACCCGGACCAGGTGGAAGGGTAGGTCGTGTACTCGTGGAGAGGTACAGTAGGCCTTCTGGCAAGGCATTGACGTTCCGGCTCGCCCTGCTCTGCAACGGCCACTTGTTTGGCGGCCGTCCCGTGCACTCCTGGCTCCCGCGACGTGATCCGCAGGCAATGGAAAGCCTATCCAGGCACGAATCGGCGTTCCACATGCCACCGCACACATGTGTCTCGTCGGCTGCTTCTGGCGCGGGCGGTACTGGATGCGGGCGCACAGCAGCTCCGTGGGCGCGCGGGCGATCGGGGTCGCATGTGCAGCCGACGTGTCCATATGGCCCCCGGCGGCGGAGGCGTGCATGGAAGCGATGTCCAGCGGGGGCTTGCAGCAGATCGCAGTGGTGCTGCAAGCTTGCAGCAACGTGCTGGGATGCGTGAGGTGCTCGTGCCACGCCTCCTGAGCGAGCAGATCGACGCCGAAATTGGGCACGTGTCGAGAGTCGTCTGCTCGTTTCCGCGTCCGACGTTCGTGGATGCGTGCGTTCGTGGTGCAGCAGTCGGGCACGCCGCAGCACTGCTCGCCGCCTCGCACCCCTCCTCGCCCGCACACGCCCACGCGTCTGGTGGAGGAGCGACGGGCAGAATTCCACTCGGCCACTGCAAGCGCAGTGGAGACAGCGAGGGAGCGACGTGCAGACGGAACCACTCTCCTGGCACGCTGCGCGCCTCGAGCGAGCGGTCGGTTGAAGACGGGTGGCGCTCCGCCCTGCAGCAGCCCGTCCGATCCGTGTGTCGCCGTTGTTCCGCCGGCGCCATCGCCGCTCTGCCACAGTGCCACAAGCGCTCCCAGGCTGTGATGTCGTGCGGCACCATGTGCAAAGTCTGCAGACGGGTGGGTGGCGCTGTGATGGCCCTCGCACCAACGCGTCACGAACGGCGCACGAAAGTCTGCCGAGGGCTCGCGGGGCGCTCCGGAAGTTGCACTTCATCCGCCTGCGGGCAACTGGTGTGGTCGTCGCTGTTCCATCCAGTCCTCGCATCGCCACCGCCGGGACTGTTGGTGTGTTGCTGCACGATCGCCGCCACCTCCCACCACGCCGCCACCGCACAGCACAGCACAGCCCGCCCGCACTCGCGATGGCAGCTCCCAGTTGGCTGCGTGGACGAGGCGTGCAGATGGACATGCGATCGGCCACAGCCCTCAGCCCATGTGCCGCAGGGGTAGTTCTTGCCGCCGTCTCGCTGAGCTTCCGCCGGTATTTGTCTCTGGCTCCCAGCCTCAACCAGCGCTCCTCCGGCGGGCATCGAAGCATACTGGTGGGTGCAGTACAGAAGAGGGTTCGCTGCCACTGCACACCTGCACGACGGCCGACTTCCTACAGGCCCCGCAAGCAAAGCTGCAGACACCGTCGTTCCAGAGATCGCTGCACCACCACGATGATCAGCGTGATGCGGGAGTGCCAGCAATCTGGGGAGGGCGCGTCAGGCGGCAATCGTCCGCGGTTCCCCTTCGAGGCGCATCGTGTACACACATGGCCGTCCCGGCGCAAGGACAGGCTTCAGCCTCACTCCGGTGAGCTTGGTGCCACCACATCGTCCTGCATCTGGCACGGCTGGTCTGACCATGAGACGGATGGAGCAAATGGTTTCGGATGCTGTAGCATGTATCCTCATGTTGATCTCGCCACAGTCGATAACCGATAGTCGGTCGTTACTATACGCATTCCCGAAATTGCCAATGTAGGTTAAACCACACCGCATCGAGCGATCAATGTGAATCGAGCAAGGCGCACTCTGCTGGGACAGTTCTGGCAGTTCGACAGGCCTCATCATCACTGCGCAGGAGACCATGGCATTTGTGAGGATGCGCGCTCGAGCGTCGGCACACACTGACCTCGCGAACGCCGATGTGGAGAAGCGACCGCCGAATAGCCACGAGCAACACGATTCAAGAATGGTCGTCAACGCCGCAAGACATCCCCCTCGATACAACCAGCACGCGCAGGATCACGCTGCAGCTCGCTGAATCGCGACGGACATCCTCCTGCAGCCAAGCGATACACTGCGAGATGGACCCAGCTGCAAGAAGCAGGGCCAAGGGTCGAGAAAATTTCCATTTCCATGCGACACTTGACAAGCTACCACGGGATCTGAGAATGGCTCAAAACAGCAACCGCAGCAATCCCACCGCCGCCATAACTGCACAACCGCCACCCAGCAACACCGGCGAGGCAGCTGCAGAAGCCCAAAATCAGCAAACCCATCGAGATGCAGACAGCTTCGTCGACAACATCACGGCCGCCATGCCACCCGGCATGGAAGAGAAACGGACCAAGACGGCCGACGAGCTGCTGGCCGAAATGAATCGCGTCCCGCTCTTCATGACCACGCTAGATGAGACGGACGGCGAAGGTGGCGAAAATGTCATGCTCGAGGCGATCAAAGCCCTTGCATACGAAGGTACCAAAGCCGAAGTAGCTGCCAACTTCAGGGAGCAGGGTAACGAAACCGCTCGCGCGAAGAACTGGAAAGATGCACGTGAATTCTACTCCAAAGCTATTGCTTCGGTGCAGGGCAAGGTCAAGTTGATAGAAGCTCCTGAGAAGGCCGATGATCCTGCTGTCCCTTCGACGTCTTCGGGGTCAACGCCGGGGATTATAGATGTGACTGAACTAGACGATGCTGCCAAGAAAGGTCCGAAAGAGCTCGATGAAGAAGCTGAGAAGGCCAAAGAACGTGAGATGGAAGAAGCATGTCTCGCCAACCGCGCACTCTGTAATCTCGAGCTGAGTAAGTCGTTCCAGCGTGTCACTTTCTTGATTTTCTCTCTACCACGACATCTCATATCGACCCCAAACCACTGACGCCACCCCCAGAAAACTACGGCCAATGCATCAAAGACTGCGCCTCCGCCCTCCGCCTCAACCCAAAGAACATCAAAGCCCTCTACCGCGCCGCCTCAGCCTGTCTAGCCCTCGACAAACTCCCCGAAGCCCTCGACGCAACCACCACAGGCCTAACACTCGACCCCTCCAACACCCCCCTCATCACCCTCAACAAAAAAATCACAACCCGCAAAGACTACCTCTCCCGCCTCGAATCCGAACGCCTCGCACGAGAAGAAAAACAACGAAAAGAATCCCTCACCCTCACCACAGCCCTGGAAGCCCGAAACATCACCCTCCGCGATAGCAACAATAAAGAAGGAAGCAACGACTCCCCACCCGAAATGGAAGACGCCGCAATCCACCTCTCCTCCCCTCTCGACCCTTCCTCCACCCTCACATTCCCAGTCCTATTCCTCTACCCCCTCGCCGCACAAACAGATTTCGTCAAAGCGTTTCAAGAAACAGAAACACTCCTTCAACATCTCGAGTATCTTTTACCCGTACCGTGGGAGGAAAAAACATCTTCTGCCGCAGAACAAGAATATGCATCTCCAGAAACAGTAGAATGCTACATGGAAACCTCATCCGGCGGCCTGATCAAAGCTGGGAAAAAGCTCGTTTGGGGGAAATTGCTAGGATCAGGAAAATTGGAAATCGTGGACGGGTTGGTGAGAGTTTTTGTTGTGCCGAAGAAGAGAGCGGGGGAGTGGATGGAGAAGTTCAAGGAGAGGAGGGGAAGGTCGTGAGGCGGATCGTGGAGGAAGAAATGCGAGTGGGTTACTTTTGCAGACATGGCTTTTGTCTTCACCGAAAGGCGCTGGCAGCGATGATGCTCGATAGCGATCGTAAGCCTTTTCCAAGGCAGACGCTAATCTCATCTTCAGTACTGCAGCGCATTGATACGAACTTACGAGGCTCATCATCACCACCCCGCACAAACTTTAGGAGGCGGGAGTGAAGGGATCATGGAACAACTGCATAACAAGGGAATCCCAATCTTTGACGCGATGCCCGCGTTCGTACATCTCCAGTTCCTGGTCTACAC